>VZTA01002802.1:0-45840 GCA_013398855.1 Mohoua ochrocephala
CTTCTCACACCTTTGTGGGGCAAACAAATCCTATGGTATGACCAGCCTTACTGCCCTATTACTCAACTTAAAAACAACCTGATTCCCAATTCGAGCATATGCACCGCTGAAATAGCACAGCCAAACTCGCCTGGGATTTGAATCCTTGGGACAGAGAAGCCTCTTAGCGCTTACAGTGCCTAATAGAATTTGCAAAGAAGTATTTGAAAAAAATGCAGTTTCTACTAATGCTGCAGCTCTCAAAACCACTGAGCCACTTCCCACAGAGAAAGCCGTTTGGGGAAGGGTGGGCTCTTTTTTAAAGAAACATGAAAATGGAGTAGTGAAATTAATTATCTGTATTCCTCCCTCCTTGCTCCTGGGCAGCCCCCTGGGTTTCCCCATGGGTCGTATCCAGTCTCACTGTCAACGCCAGGCACTGCAGCCCTGATTAAGTCATTACAAGTCAGCCCTTGTTCCTCCACTTCCAGTCAAGAGCAAATGAGACACGTGCAGGCTTCGGAAGCCCTGAAGTGCAGCTCTGTCGTTGACACAGCAGGGCGAGTGGAGTTGGCAGAGACTTGTGGACTCCAGCTGTTCTGGACATGAGTGGTGCCCGTGAGCTGGCTGAGCATTACTCCCTAAGCATCTGCTTGGTTTTCTCCTGGAATGGCCACACGGGGATAAGCAGGGACATTATCAAAGTAGATTGATTATGCTAAGACCACCTTACCATGCATGGGATCAGATTGCAAACCCCACGTTCAACCAGCGCTAGGTTAGAAGTTCAAGCTTCCAGCAAAAATCTGGAAAATGCAAGTCATCCCAAGATCTGGAGCAAATTTCTCTTTGAGCAAGAATCTCTGCACATCGAGCTATAGGTTTCCCAAAATGCAACGGTTACCCAAAGTGCCCCTAGGCGTTCATTTGCTTTTCCAACTCTCTTTGCAAGCCTCATTAAAGCTGGAAATACAATTTTCTATTCAAGACCCTAAGCAGTTTTCTTTGCCTCACCTAACAGATGCTCAGGCATAATCAAAAACCCAGAAATAATAAGAAGGAAAAAAAAATCACCTATCACCTCTGGGAGTCTAAAAGCACATTATGGCAGCCTGAGCACACAGGGCCTTGTCCCCATCTCAGAGCTGGGAAACTGAGGCACAGATGGACACAGTGACATAGTACAGAAACATGGCAGGACTGTGGAAATCTCAAATGAAGACCTCTGTTTCTGTAACTCTGCACCTCATGCTGCAAGAGCTGAAGAGGCTGTTGGAGAGGGCTGTCACTGCCCATGCAGGGTTGGCCCTGACAGAGATCCCTGGGAGAGAAAAGGGTTAAAGAAGGGAATTTTGTTACTTTCTTGTCGTATTTTCTCGTGGGGGGAGAAGCGTCATGCAAGCGGGAGTTTTCCACTGGCTAGGCCCCCTTGCACTTATCAATGGGACCTTTCAGGACTCACTCCCTGATTGAGACATCATTTCCTGTCCAACACACTAACCCCATTGATAACTCCACACTTGATGGGAACTTTTCAAACCTACCAGGAAAGGCCGGGAGACCCAGAACAACATATACATGAAAACAGAACTGGGGCAAAAAGAAAAAGAAGAGAGAAAAAGAAATAAACGGTTTTGGCCACAATTTGCATGCTGACAACAAATGTTTGTGACTAGGGAGCTGTGCATCTTTAGCAGGTACAGCAGACACAGAGAAGATGCTGACATACTCTTAGGGACTGGCAGGCCTGGCACTTCAGCCCAGTAAGAAGTAGAGACAGGCACAAGAGGAAGCTTAAGAACATCCCTCTCTTGTCTTCTGGCCACACAGCAAACAGACATTAGGTCTGGCTGTAGAAATGGTCACGTTTCACTCGAAAGGCCAGGAGGCCATAACAACTGACACAGCTTACAAAACAGCCTAGAGACTTCAGGTTTCCAAGTACCAGAAATGAAACATAAAGGGGAGCAAAGACGAAACTAGAGGTCTTTAAGATACTTCAAACAAGAACCCGTTTTTTCCTAATTTATGATGTGAAAAGGCTCAGTGTTACTTTTCAGGACACAGCGCGGTCAGCTACATCCTCAACACTGACCGTGAGGACTCACTTGATATTGTAACCTCAGCCCAGCTCCAGACACAAGCTCCAGCCCAAAAATCAACATTTTCCCCAAAGTTCAAGAGTCTCTCAAACCACAGCTTTTATTTTTACCCCAGGCAATGACAGTTTTGCTGCCTCAAAGCTACAATGATACAAAAATATCAGTGAATCTGGATTATTGCCAAACAGAACACCAGCCCCAAAGCTCCTCCTACCCATGCAGGTGCCTGGGAGCACTACCAGAAATGAAGTGGCTGATTCCTGGTTTCAGACTTTGGTCAGCAGCTATCCAGCAAGGAAGCTTTTGATGAAATCTGAATATACAGGCACAGAATAGAGCAAAGGAGCTGTACAAAACAGCAGGAGCCAGGACACTGGCTGGCTAGGTAGATGGTTAGGAGGAGAGTCTGGAAGGTTTCCACTACCATCTCCATTACTGAACTGCTGTGGGAGTGTGCAAAAGCTCTGTTGTTTTCAGTTACTCGGGTAAGTAGTTTCTGGGGGCCCAAAATGTAGCGCTCTCTCTGTTTTAAGTGCATCTGAAGTATTTAAAATTAGATCCCCTCTTCAATAGGAACCATTCATGAAAATGTCAGCTTTAAATGTCTTTACAGTGCAAGTTACTCACTGTGAGCATACCACCCACTTATCTTATACCCTACAAGGGCAGAGTCTGAAAAGTTTCAAGATCATGACATGTAACAGACCAAACAAGCACAAAGCCTTATTTAAAGGCACTATTAACCCAGCTGGAAACATGACTAGAAGCATGAGTAGAAGTAATATTTTATGTTAGACAGGACAGACTTACCTGCAGGTCAAAGAACTTGCTGTATCTCCGGTAGATGATCTGGGAAGTCAGGTCAGACCATGTTACGTTGATGATATAGACCTGTTCAGGGAAAAGAAAACACAAATCAGCCTGGGCCATGAAGCACAGGATACATCCAAAGGCTGAACAGTCAGCCTAGGTTAATTTCAGATCTCACTGGCTGTTCCTGCTCACAGTGAGGAATACAGCCCTGGGTGCAGGACTAGCCTTAATTGAAGCCTGTTGCAGCCTTCAGCAGAAATCTCAGGAGGGTACTCACTGCTCTCCCACATTTCCCCACCAGCAGCTCCCACTGACTTTGCTCTGCCTGGGATAAAAGCTCTAATTGAGTGACGCCACATTTTCTGGTCTGTGGCAGCACACCCTGCCTTCCATCCTCTTTGGATGGTCCCAGGGCCAGCTGCAGGCATGGCCAGGAGAGCTGTTCCACCCCTGAAGCAACAGCTCATCGCGGGGTGCTGATCTCCAACCCCACGCTTCTGGGTGTCTTTGTATATGGAGATGTGGCTGTCACCCTTCCCAAGCAAGGAGTGGCTCTGGTTCAACAGGAAATTCAAAGGAAACGCAGCTCCACAGGTGTTGAGGAACCACAGCCATGCAACACAGTTGCTTACTCACACCCATACATGTGTGACAGAAATCAAACCCACAGAGCTCTTGCTGAGTCACATCGGACCACTCGGCACCTTTGGCACCCAGTGAAAGGTGATGTAAATCCGGACAGTGAGAGCGACACTGTTTCCTTACATTGATGGAAACGGCAACAGAAGCCCAGAATAAGCCCAGGATTTCCCTGGTCCAACCCTAGCCCAGCCCTAAAACAATCACCTTACAGAAACACTCTTTTGCCAAAAGTTGTGATAAAAAATGATTCGCACGCACCAATTTGTACATATACATTTTTATATATACACACAGACACACACATACACAAAACACAAAAATGTTTCCTTTTGACCCTGGTACCTCCAAACCACTTTTTTTAAAGTTAAAAATGTGCTAGGTTCTGCTTTCTCATACACTTGCCTTCAGGCCAATGCTGGTCCTGCTGCCCTGATGACAGATACGCAACGAGACTTCAGCAAACACAGGATGGAGCTATCAGGGGGTTACCACGCAACATCAATATAATGAAAATCACAGCTAGGACAGCTCCTGGGCCTTTAAAGCCATTTCCAGGTTTCACATATGGAGTGAGATAACGATCTGGCAGAGGAAACAGGAAAGCATTCCTCCTCCCTCAGCCACGGCACTGCAGCAGGAGCTCTCCCTTTTGCCATGGATGCAGAAGTGAAGCTCTCTGTCTCCAGCAGTGGGGGATGGATAACAGCACCCTCTTCTCCACCTCCCTCAAGACACCAGACCATCATCCAAGCTGCTCATGCAATTGCTTCTGTATTTTTACCAATAAAAATTATTGCATGAAAATCCCTGGAGGGGTGTTGAATACTGGGCTTAACAACACTTTTCCAAGGACCACCAATGGATTGTTTTTTCTTCTTTCCCAGTAGGAGAGGTGTCCTCCCAGAAACCACAGAGATGCTGCAGCCATACTTTCCTCTCTGCTTGTTACAACCACATTCAGTCCCCAAGGCGGCCTGCTTCCCATCTCCTGCAGCCCAGTTTTATGGCATTCAACAACTGGAGATGCTGAGCACAGGCTGTTAATGAGATCTGGGGCCTTTCTCATGATTGTATCAAACATATCTGCTCTTCCCACCAGGGCAGAGACCATTGAGGCTGGCAAAGGGAAGACTGCCCAGGGGTAAGAGCATGACTCTCAGCAAACCCAGGTTACTCCTCTGCTGCATCTCATAATTCTCCTGGAAAACCAAACCACCTGACCTCCCTCCTGCAATGCCCATACACACAAGGGTGACACCAGCACTGCCCTGCTTCATGGAGGGGAGATAGGACTGTAACATGAAGATTTCAGGTCCCCTTTAAAGATCTTACCCATGCAGTCAAGGCAGAGGAGTCAGAGCCTGGGAAGGAAGTTGCTCTTGCCAATTTTCAGGCCGGCCACACTACACTGAAGAATATTTTTCCATGTGTTTGTTGTGGGAAAAAAAAAAGTTTGTAGCTTCACTCTGAGCTAATTCACACACAAATATTTCTACTCATTCTCTATCCAACAGCTACTTTCAGATGGAAAACCCATTCGATTAAAAACAGATCATGACAGATGGGAGCTGAATAGAATCCAAAAGCAACTTCAGACACTGAAATTCTGGCCCTGAGTTCTCACAAAGGGGATGAGACAGGAGGAGAAACATATTGCACATGCAAAGTAAGATTATAATTTTTCTTTCATTATACATATTTTCTTCAGAAACAAGAAACAAAACACATATGCCACAGACATCCAGGCACTCTGAATTTCATGGCACTTCAGGCTCCTCCATGCTACTCTTCAGAACCCACAAAAATGTGAGTTCCTGAAATTTTTAACAGCCTACAAGTCCGCTTGATCAAAATCGAATCCAGGCAGGAGTCAATCCTGCTTCAAGATTCCAGTTTGGTGGCACAACACCTCCGTGACACAAGAAGGGCCAGAGCTGGGTGCACAGGGATATTCTGGGCAAGAGGTTGGATTTCTTTGGTTCAGGGAACAGGCGTAGGAGCAGCACCCCACTGCATGGTGCAGATACATCCCCAGATCTGAAATTAAGGCTCCATGGGAATGAAGCTGCCACTGACTTCAGTCAAGCCAGGATTTTGCTGCGCATTTAGGACAGCAATTAAATCTTTTTGAGCCTAAGGTCTCCTCAAGCTCAGCCAGTGATGGATGGGACAGCATGCAGATACACTGACTTCTATTTCATGGAAAGATTACAGCAGAAGCAAGAAAAGCCTTTAATCATAACCTGGTGCTATGTGAAGTGAGAAACCAGTGGGCTCAAAATGTGCTTGGTGGGAGACAGGTGCAAAACCTAAAACAGCTATTGATCTTTTTTGCTTGTTTGCCCAAATCAAATTGCTTCTCAAAAGCCACCATTTAAAATAATGGGGTATAACTGTTTGGTTGAAAAAGATTTGTAAAATGCCAGATTATAATCACAAGGTCTAGAGGTTTCAAAAGCCTTAGATATCACATTTCTCTCCCTTAGAGATCTGAGTTTGGAAGTTATTCGCTTCTGCTGCCGTGGTCAGACCCATAACCTTTTCATGAGCAGCGAACATTACATCAGCTTACCTCACCATTTTTCTTCTCAGACCTTAAAATGGGTTGCTGTGAAAGCGATCAACAATATCCCAAGAGAGAAGGAGGAGAGCTGTCCTGGGGGAGCCCAGGGTCATGCAAATGAAAGGGGACAAGGAGGCAGCAGGAAATATCGGATAAATGGGGAGAGTCATCCCACGCTCGAACACCCAGCAGAGCCAGCATCGCTCTCGCAGCCGCCTGCAGAGCCAAGGGAAGGCTTTCTGTGCCATCCAACAACTCCCCGAAACTGAGCCACACAAGCCACCACTCCAACATGCAGCTGGTCCAGCCCACGAGAGAGTCCCAGCTCCTCGGCACATTCTGTCTTGATAAAAGAAGATAAAATCAAAGTACCTTACATGTCTTGGAGCAAGCTCATTCATGTAAGTACAGTGTTTTCCTACACACAACTAAACTGCAATCGAGATTCCAAATTGCTAAAGTAATGAATTACTAAAGGCAAAGAGACCTGCTTTATGTATCTGCCATGTTTATTACCATAAAGGAGTCAAAACACAGATGCTATTCAAATGCTTCACCTTAAAAATCCTTAACAAAAGGTCCTTAACAATGAAGGAAAATTGAAGTACAAATGACAAACAACTCACTGCACAATCACTGGGTGCACCAGCCACTAAGAATGTTCAAGTTTTAATTTCCCAAGTCCAGTCTTTTTTTTGGTCTATTGTTATATTTTAAAATAAGTCCTTCTTCAGAGAAACAAGAAGCAAGGCCTTTAAAGACTGTAGAATATTAATCAGGAACTGAGCTTGATAAGTAGCTCTTAATATTCACGGCTTATGAAAGAAGGTGCAGGGTGCCAGGGGGATTTTATCAGCTACTAATTATTGTTTAATTCTAGCTCTGGGAAACTTCTACTTTACCCACCACAGAGCAGAAAATTTATTGTAAACTGAAGTCATTGCTCTCCCTTTACTGCCTACACAAGCAACGAGGAGAGATGACTTCCTACTACAAATCACATCCACTCTAACGTCACTGGGCATGACCTTATCGTTGGCTGTCTTGTTTTCAATGGAAAATATCCAGTTCTAGCCAGCACAAACCCCAGAGGTAACAAATTCAGGTTATTCTCATGTGACTGATTTTTCAATTTTTTTTTAGAGGCTAATGTTTTGTTGTCTACAGCCAGATGAGCTGGAGTGGAAGACAAATGTCTGAAACCAGTCGTCTGATGAGACCAAGATAAGACCTATTGGCAAAGGGAAGATTGAAAAGCAGAAACCAGAAATATCCCTGCACATATAAGAAAGGGTGTTGTTAACCTTTAATAAGTAATTACAGTAAATACCAGCTATTAAGAGAGTTCTGTGAATGCAAAATACAATGCTATGGTGCAATTTGTATGCAGATACCATCACGATATCCCCTTTTATCCTGGAAAATGTCAGCTTCTTCAAAGACTCCTATTAAAGTGTTGGATGTTTGTTCTCCTATGAATCAGGATTGAGCTGGAAAAGACGCACCTTCTCCCCTGCATTCGGATGCTATCACCGCCTGTGAGCTTTTCACCAGCACAGCTCAGCATGTGAATGAATGCTCCCTGGTCCACTTCCATGCAAAGTCAACCCAGCTCCTGCAAGGCCTGCAGCAATTTCAGCCGCTTCATTTACCTGGTGGAGTTTGCATTAACACAACTCAAACTGCAGCAAAGTCAACATACATCTGTGTTCTAAATTACCAGAGTACAGCCACGGCACCAACTCACTGTTTGTATAACCATTTTAACGTCAAAGATGTGCTGATGAGCACAAATTGGTGCTGGCCCAGATCCAGATTTGAAGTGATAACAGCCTAGAGACAGCAATTTTGGTATCCACAAGACCAAAGCAGCAAAGCTGTTCAGCTTTCTGATGCGGTTTGGTTGATTTTAGGTATCTTCTTCCACCCCATAAGACACTGGCACCAGTAGCTGGGGTTTCCCCAGGATGAGGGGCCCCAGTGTCCTCAATTCCTGCCCCATACAAGAACCAGCATGGCAACAGGAAGAGTGGAATGCTCCAAGAATAAGCATGGAGAATGTAAGCCCTTCTCTCGCACACATCACCTGTGCCTTCACTTGGCTCAGATCACATCTGACTCCGGATTCAGTGAGCACAGCATGGGCTTCTTGCCCAGCTCACCAAAAAAGCACTGTGAGACCTGGGAAATTCCCACAGAGATGAAGTCAGACCCTCATCCCCAAGCCAGTGGTAAGTCCATTACTGGTGCCATGCAATGAGGTCACCTTTCAGCACGATGGTCTCCGAGGTACCGCAGCTCAGCTGGGGCAGGGCCAAGGAAGAGCTATTTTCAAACCCACTCCAGAGCTGTTCTCACTCCAGGATTTTGAAGACTGAGCTGAGAAACAGAGATGATACTTGGAAGAAACGTGAGACCCAGGGAGCCCCAAACGGGAAAGGTCCTTGCAGGGTGGTTGCTGCCAGAGCAGGATGCCTCAGAGCAGTCCCAAGGAGGGAGTGGCGCGGGCCGCACGCAGGTGTGGGGCGTCTGGCTTTCTCATGCACCAGATGTGGTTTCACGGACACCCCTCTACCCAGCTCATGTCTCCATTACCAACAGGGAAAATGTAACTGAGAAAAAGCCAAAACGACCCGGGGTCTCATGGACAAATGTTGCACGAACCTAAGTTTTGGAAGCAAAGCATAGTTACAGTATGCTGGGAGCAAGTTTTGGAAGCAAAGCACAGTTACAGTATACTAAAGCATTCGCCAGTTCTCATCTGTGAGCCGCCACCACACAGGCAACTAAAGCGGGACATAGCAATTCCAGTTTCCATCATACTTTGCAAGCTAATTTACAGTCAAAATAAACATACAAGTGACGGGAGAGAACAAAAACAGGGAGGGGGGATACGAGAGTTTTCCTTTCTTCACTGATTTCTTTTGTGGATCTTGTTTCATCTCTAAACTACACTGTAAAAGGATTAATGCTGGATTAATGCTGTTTCTCTTTTCAGCCATATCACACCAAATCTGTTCTGAGTACACCAAAAAAAACCTCATTTCTAACTCCGAATCTAGCCGTACTCTTAAGACTCAAACTGGGTCCATTCTAGTTTAGAAAACCCCACCACTACTGCAACCTATATGGGCACAGATCTTCCTCCTGGTGGAGCAGTAACCAGGGCGAAATCTGTTTCTCTTTGCCAAATCCCAGTACTTAAAAACAAATGAGAATAGCAAACAACTGCCTGAAGCCAGCCAGCAGCCATCCCTGGAACACAGGAAGAGGAACTCATTTGAGTATGGAGACACCTGGCTGGATGCTTTCGCTGGTTTCCTAGCTTCAGGGGGACAGACCAGACACAGAACAGGGTTGTGTCTGAATGACGAGTCCAGCTCGTCGTGTTTACACAGGCAGAATAAGGCAATACTTAGCCTCCCATATTTTTCTCATGTACTGATGAGGTTTTAAAGCCCACAGTTCAAATTCTGATTTGGTCTCAACTTCACCCCTCAGGTTTTTGGCATTTGCCAACCTGAGTTTCTAAACATAGTCTTCAGGTCTTCCCAGCATCTTCCTGCTAACAACGTGCTGAGTTGTCCCGCACAATCACAGCAATAAGCCAAAAGCAGAAAAACCTCCCCACCGTATTTCTTTACATGGCCATGCAAATGACCATGAGAGGGATAAAAAGGTAAAAAGTGGAATCTGCACCCACGATTTGTGGCAGTAACTTGACCAGAGAGCTGCAGAACTGGAACAGCTGGGAGGCCTGCAGCTTGGTTACAAACCACCTCCGAGCCTCCTGCCAGGCTTGTTTGATTACTTCATTTAAGTTCATTCTTGGGGGTGTGTGAGCAGAATATGATGCGTCTGATTCTTGCAGACACGCAGTATCTGTGCTGCATTAGCAGGGTTTTGTTTGTTTTTAACTGATATCCTGGGTCATGTCAAAGACCTGTCAAGGCTATCTTAACTCCAGCATATCCAACAGCTACAGCTTATGGAAAGAGAATAAGAAACAGGACTAATAAAGACTGGTCACTTCTCCACTACCACTTCCCAGCTTCTGGAAGCAGATCAGCAGTTTCCCTGCAAGGGGAGGAGACAAAGGAGGTGGACAACATCCACCCATTACATTTACACGTGTGCATGAGGGAGAGCGAGCATCTGTGCAGGGCACAATGTGGACTCATGTTTCTGTTTCCAGTCTGTCTCAATCCACCTGCATTTACTTTCCACGTGTGATGGAACTACTTGTGAAGCAGAATAACCACAAGACTCAGTTTCTGCCATTTAAGAGTTGACAGATTATTAGAAAACACAACATCTAAGCCTACAGAGCATTAGAATTGTAGAGTGACAAATGTAAAATGGAAACAAGAACATACAGGCTCTCTGTGAAACCTGCCTCCCTCCTGGCCTTCTCAAATACCCTACCTGGGTCTGAAAGAAGCTGTCTAAGGCAAGCAAACAAAAATAATACAGCTGCACTTGGAAGTAAAGATTTTTCAGCTTACTGCCTCTTAAATCTGGATGCCATCTGACTTATAAACTACTTTAACTCAATGCTTGTGTCCTTCTCCTCAGCAGCTGGTTGGTGTTTCAGGACGACCCTAAAATATGAGCATATCCTGATGGAAGAAGAGAATCTCCATTCGAAAAAAGAGAATTGGAAAAAGAAACGATCAACAGACAAAATAGACTCTTGTATTTTATATCCTCCAAGTTTCACTGACCAATTTAGAATACAGGAATTGCATCAATTTCACTAAACTGGTTTTAGAAATTGATATGCAATTGAAGTTGTTCTGAGATGAAACATACCACCCCCGAAAAGCACAGCTTAATGTAGAAATCCTCAGTGCCAGGGCTGGATGGGGAAGTGAGGTGGAGGTCCCTCTAAGCCAATCACTTCTCAGCTCCTACATCATCGTGTCAGTTGCAAGGAAAAGGACAGACACCAAAAGGGGAAACAGCACTTTCAAAAAATTATTTTCCAATGTGAAATTACTTCATTCCCCTGTCCTTCTTCTCTACACAGGAATAAATCTTAAAAATTGACTCAAAACTGGCTTCATCCTGCTTCAACTGAAATGAGTTTTAACAGGAAAGTATTGAGGCAGATATGAGCATCTTTAAAATCACTCCTCAGTTTATAACACATCTCGCAATCTTTAGCTGCAAGAGATCGCTCTGCTGTCGTCAGTGATGATGATCATTCAGATGAGGGCAATGTTTGTATATTAAATCTAATCCTGGTCCAAATGGGTACAACCTGCATCTGGTTTTGACTGCCATTACAGCCTCATTAGACCCACAGAAGCCAACAGGAAGAGTTCAATTCCCTTCATGGTGCTGGATCAAACCTCACATGAAAGCAAGATTGCTAAAGTATCAGAAGGATGCTGCCAAATCAAAGAGGCTTATGAGAGAAGCAGCTGAATTAATTCTGGCACAAGAGGAATTGACTTGAGGGATGTTTAAAATAGGATGAGTAGAGCTCTGCTCATATTTCAGGCAAAGGGATCTTTGTCATCGAGTGCCCTGGGGCCAGGGATACAGGAATAGCTTGGTCAAATGAGAAGTAACAAAAACCTGCTTGCTACTGTTAAGTGCATCAAGATTGACAAGATACAGCGAGAGACAAAATGCAGCCCAGAAATTGCTGTTTTCCACTTAACACCAAGTCTTGCCCACCTCTGCACCGAGTTATTTGTGCCTGTGGGAGATCTCTTGGAGCACCTTTCTGCTCTGAGAACAAGGGCCCTTCTACACCGTACCAGCAGGCTTGGACCGATGCATTTCCCCAGCTACAGAGCTCATGGACAGTGCTGGAGCACGCACAGCTTGTGGCCACATGCAGACACAGCACACCACGGTACTGCCGAGCCCGTTTCACACAGTCCCAGAGCGGTTTTGCTGTAGCTACAGACCCTCGCTTGCACAAGTGGCGAGCACTCGCTGCCCAGTCTGCCTTCCGGTCGCAAAGAGGCGTTGTTGCTACAACCCAGCCTCCCTTTTGGCTTCCAACATTCAGGATTCCTGCTCTGCAGCAACACTTGCATGTAGTTTATATTAGCATGCAAATCTTCCGGCTTTGATTTGTAACCTTGCGTATGACCCCCAGATGCAATGTTGGAAAAGCAAAGCAAGGGCCTGGGAAAACGAGCAAAACTCCTCCAGGCCCTTCCAGAACAATGACAAAGCTCTGGGACATTCTTAGTCCAAATAATGGAAATCTCCTGGGATTTTGCCATAGAATAGTGGGATTTTTTTTCTTCTCATTTTGAGTAGAGGGAAACAGAAAGTTCATGTAAACCAAGAGACCCTCAGATTCACAAAGCCAGACCTGAGGGGCACAGTACTTTAAGTGTGAAAAAAAAACAACTCTGAAACAAACTTCTAGTTTCTATCCCCTTTGTGCAACTACATTTTTCATGCATGACTAAAGGATAAAACTTGAGGTGAAATCAACATCAACCAGCAAAGCATTCCAGAACTGCCAGCATAACATGGTGACAGACCATAGAATGGTGTGGATTGGAAGGGACCTTGAAGACCATCTAGGTACAACCCCCCTGCCATGGGCAGGGAAACTGTATTTGCATTTTAAATGCAAAATGATAGAAGAGCAACTGAAAAAAGGAGCTATCCTCAAAACATAAACACCATTCAGCAAACGTGCAAGGCACGTAGATCTTTCATTATACTGCATGACTTTATCTATATAGCCATAAAAAAATATAAAGGAATGAATGTACTTGTTCTCTACAGAACAATCCTGACAATGTGAAACCAATTCCTGGAAAAAAGGGAACAAATTTCCACAACCCCAGAAAGACGCAATGCTGAAGTCACTGGAAAAATGTCTTTCACTGTAGTGACCTTTGACTTCAGGCTTTAGAGAAATCCATGTTTCTTGTGGGGAGAAGAGTGAAAGAAGAAAATGATTTTGTGTCCTAGTCTTGCAAACAATGTCTGAATTGCACTGCAAAATGCCTAAGAGGCAAACGTGGAGCATCCTCCTTATTCCAGCCCTCACCCCCCAGCCTTCTGGCCAAACCAGGAAAACTGATGCAAGAGTCCTGTGCAGAACGGATTCCCTCCCGGCAGGGCACGGCACTCAATTAAACACAAAATTACCTTCTTCCTGTGGACCTTCAGGGTTTTCAGGAAGATACTGTGCCAAATCCTCACACCCTCAATCACTGCCTCTTTGCTAAGTTGAACTATTGTCTCTGCCCTTTCCTTCCCTCCTACTCTTCTCACAATCATCCTCCTTTTCCCTCCTTTTCCCACGCTTGGCTTCCTGCCTTCCTACTTGCAGGAACACCCTCTCCTGCCCCAGCCGTGCAGGACCGTCACAGGCAGCGCAAACCCATCCCTCTCCAACTTTGCAATCTCAACCTGGGCCACACGCAGGCAGAGGGACACTCAGCTGTCCTCAGCGGCTTCCAGACCACCTACATCCAGCACACTGGGAGGAGCAAGCATTGCTCTGCCCTGCCAGGATGCACAGAGATGGGAGAGATGTTTTTTTCAGCCCGGAGCAATGCTGTGCTTGGGGTATTTCTGCTCAAAATGTCACTCCCTTTAAACCCTGCAAATATAGGGATCCAATGGTAGAAAAAGCTGTTTAAGTGCTGGGCTCGGGGATGGTGGCTGCTGGACAGGACAGTCACTCTGTCTTACTTCACCTCCAGCTGAGGAACTGGGAGATGAGTCTCTAGACTGTACTGCAGCCAGGGGAGAAAGCTGTCCTACTGACCTGCACTGCCCACCAACTCAAGCTGCTTCTCTGCAGTTTGTACATGGGGTACAAAGCAGATGGGCCCCTAAAAGAATGCAAAATTAGGGGAGGTAGTGATTATCAGCAGTTGTAACCATACTGCCAAAGGACCTGATCACCAAATCCAGCCCCATAGCTGGCTCATGTACTGGCACAAGACACCACCTGAGCTCCTGCTGTAAGCCTGGACTCTTTCAGTGTAGGGGTGAAGAACACTCCCAGGGATTTTCAATCCCTCTAAGCTGGGCTTTGTAACTTGCATAGCTTCCCCCCATAAAAAACTCCACATTTTCTCTGGAGACATGCACTGCTGTTTGCTGATGCAGCTTCTGTCAGAGTTGCCAAGGGTGGCAGTGGCCACACTAATTCCTTCTTGTTTCACAGCTCAGGCACAAGCCTCACAAACCCTGGGAGTTTTTTGGAAGGAGAGTATGTGGCTGCAAGTCAGCATGTGTCCCATTAGAAATAAGCTTTTTAGGGCCATGCCCATATTATATGTTCTATCAAAATCACTAATAAAATATGAATCAGCAAAATGACTGTATAAGTTTACATTTCTCTCAAATTCAGGGCTTATGGTGCCTTAGAACAATAAACACACCTCTTCCTTTCACTCCCCAAGCCTGAATGTTCTCCCACTCTTAGCCACTTAAAGGGAATTATGAATGTTGCATAGACAGAAACTCTATTAAATCTGCTTAAGTGTCCACCCAAAGCCCAGAAAGATCACTGTCTGTAACAGAGGCTTTCAAGGACTAATAACAGCTGCACTCGACACATCAGCATCCGGAGACTGCAGGAATTTGCTAGGCAGAATTTGGAGAAAAAGTCCTGGTTTTATGCAACCCTACACTGGGATCTCAAACTGGGCAAAGCTGCTCATCTCAGATCCTTCTCTAGGTAGGTGGCAAGGGTACACATCCATCTCCAGAGGTGCCTCTTCCTCTGCCTGCAGGAAGAGACGAATCCAGCCGGTCATCTACTGTCTGCAAGGCTGAGGTTAAGGTGGATGGGCAGTAAGGAAAGGCCAACACGGTGCAGAGATGCCCAAATGGACACTGACCTGTGTCTCCTCTGTGCTGCAGCACTGTCAGTCCATGGTGGTCAACAAAGCAGCTTGGCTGGGCCAGCTCACTCACACGAAGAGCCCCATATCTTTGCAGGGCACATGAGCTTTGGCACAGCAGCACTGACAGTGATATAACACTTCCACGTGCCTGACCCTTTTAAAAAAATGAGGATTTGACTCCAACCCTCATTCAAAAGATTCAGAGTTTTTAACCTGGGTCCCCAGAGTGATTCTAAATTCTAATTTATGAAGCGCTAAACAGGAAAGAGCTGGAGGCACCACTGTAATTTACCATGAGGCAGATATGCAAAGCGTAGGGAGAGGCGAGCCCTGCAGCCATCTCCATGCAGCGATCTCTGCTGAGGGCTGGCCGGCCAGGGGGCAAGCTGAGCCGAAATCACTCACCCTCCCTGTGCAGGGCACGAAGCAGTCGGCTGAATGCCACAAAATGCACGAGGTGTGAATTACAGCATCTTAACTCACACCCCGAAGTGTCTTATTGCAAAACGGCTCCGGGCAGAGGTAGGATTTTTTATTTCCAATGTTGTAATTCCCCTGTCTCTTCTCTCTCCCCCACAATCGCCCCTCCAGCAGAGGTACATCCAAAGAGGATCAAATCTCACCCTCCTCAGCCCTGTGAAATGCAAGCAAAACTAGCAGGACTTGGCCCACTGTGCCTTTTCTTAAGGCTTCAGTAATATTAAATTAATACTCTTTAAATATAAACCACTTGTTGCCTTGGAACAACACAAAGATGAACGTAAGATCACCGGATTCACAAACGGGTGCTGTCGGTGGGCTCTGCTGAAAGGGAGAGCATCCCGTGCTCTAGCAGAGTGCCTCCCTCTCCATCTGCTTCCAGGCACCCCTCTGCAGCAGGGTCGGACGGGCTGCCACGAGGGGCAAAGCAAGGTCTCGGGTTGAGGCCCCCCCTCTCCATGGGCCCAGCTCTGTTTGCAGGCCCCTGATGGGAGCTGCCTCTCCACCTGCACGTTCACAGGTAAAAATAAATCCTTGCCCACACACCAGCAGATGTAGGTGTGTTAAATGTGAGGGCCTGCCCTCAGCAACTCCACTGGGCCGCTAGCTCTGGGATTTGCCCCGGTCTGCCTCAGGAAGAAGGAATGGACACCCCCTAGGTGCAGGGACAGGGTGATTCATCACTCCAGGGGCCAGTAGGATAGATTCCAAGGTTGAAAAAAAAAAAGGAAAATCTGGGGCAGAAATGTGCTCACAGGTCAACCAAATTCCACTGGAAGCAGCAAGCAGGGAGTAAGTCTTCCACAAAGCATCCCAAATCCTGTCTGACACAGCCACTGTGGCTGCCCTCATTTGAGGGAAGGGACAAAGTCAGACAAAATGATGGCAGCTCTACCAGACGAGAAAGCCACAGGCTTGGGTGCCAGAGAGACACCATGAGGCTCCCACAGTCTCTCCTCTCTGTTAACCATCCAAATTGCTCCTGAGGGTATGCAAAGGAGGCCAGTTGGAGAACAGACTGGTAGTTTTAGTGGAGGATAACCATCAGGCCTGAGACATGGCTGACCACAGGGCAAAACCACAGCCCCATCAGCATTCTCCAGGAGTGTATCAGCAAGCCCAGGACTGCCCTGGATGGGATAGACAAGAGTGCAGCTTGGGCTGCACGGCTGCGTCCCATGCTGTCTGTGCTCCAGAGGACACGATTTCTGCTCCCCCAGCTGCCTGTGAGGCTTCTCCACCAGCAACACAAAGACAGCCAGAAAGTTCCTCAAGGCTTGTAAACAAGGAGGCATACGTCACTTGATGGTGAGATTCTTCCTGTTCTTCACGGTCACAAAAAATCCCTTTTCTGAACACTGAGATAAGCGATTTGCTTTGGTCCCATGGATAAATGTCATCTCCTCAGGAGAGGAAATCTTCCTAGAAAGTGTAGGGCAGAGACTGAACAGCCTGTGGAGATCACAACGGCCCTTGGAGATCCCTTGGAGACTCAGCTTGCCAAGGCACTGAAGGACATGGTACGCTACAAGAAAGGGCCTTAATTCCAGAGGTTTCAATGGGATTTAAGCCTACGCTTAACTCTGTTACTGTTTTGGAGCCTGTGACTGTCAAGGTCTTCCTCTCTGTCACTTTGTCCAAAGAAGTGACAAATTGCAGTGCCCGGACTTCTACAGCTGTTGATTTGAGGGCTCTGTGAAAATCCTGACTTGCTGAGTATCATCCTTCTACTATAATTCTGGGCTTTCCCAAAAGCAGTCCGTGCAGTTGGTCCACAACCGTGACCAACAACGCTCTTCCAGCCTTGCAGAGGTGAGCAGGAACCCTCAGCCCAACATCTCCACAACTCCAGCACGCATTAATTGCTCCAATACCCTCATTTCACACATCAGTAACAACCTGCCAACTTTCAGCTGGAGATGACTGAATCCTCTCCATATTGGCTCACTTCTTGCCACAGCTGCAACAGCCTACACACATTTCCAACCCTTGTTTAACCACACTGGCTGTGGATGCCATACTGCCAGTAGTGCAGCCCAGGGAGGGATCTGAAGCAGCCCCTCCATGGTGGCAAGAAAGCCAAGCCATTACTGCAGTCACTCAGCAGCCAGGACTCCGTGGAGAGGCTGCCACATGGCTTTGGTCTGTCAGCTGCACCACCTCTTAGCTTGAAACCACAAAGAGCCACAGCCAGCAAGCATGTCACCAGCTCCCCAAGTCAGCAAATCACTGTCACAGCGAGAAATCACAGAAAACAGAAAAACGTCAAACTTCTAGCTGATTAGCCCCATTGCAGTCCTACGGATTTAAGGAGCAGGACAGGCAAAACAGGCTGAAGTTTTTTCAGGAGTTCAGAGAAATCTCATCTATGGGAAAGGGGTACCAATTCCCATCTGCAGATCTGGCCACTCAAACAGGTCCACCAGGGCACTTGGAAACACCTGACAGGCCGACAGGAGACCCAGCTACCTTCTCACTGACATGGGAGCCCTCCTTAGCTCAAAAACTAACTCCAAAACACCACCGAACTACAAATCTCCTTGGCAGGGTAAATTACTGAAGCATGATTTAAAAGTGAGCTCCAAAGTGAGGGAGCTCAGCCAACCCCTGCATCTGGCCACAATATTGAGAGTCAATCCCCCAGTTAACAACCTCAGACTCCATCGAGGTGTGACATTAAAAAACAATCCAAATAATATCCCAGCCATGTCACTTTATTCTATTTTTCCCTTGAAAGGACATCTGGCATGCAAACCTTGGGTTTTCCCTCATCCCAGAAAAACCAACAGCCACATTTTCCAAAGGTCTCTTTTCCCTACCCAGGGAGTGGAAGGGATGCAGTCAGTTAATGCATGGCTCCTAACGTTTTTCCAGCAAGTTGGTTGGACTCCCTCTCCCTTCTCCCGTGGAGAAACACAGCTGCTATAATCAGCCTGTAGCTGGGAAGGGGATGGAAATACCATTCCTGTCACTGCCGCATAAAAATCAGCAGCTGACAGTGACAGATTGCAACGAACCTACAACCCCCTTTAAGAAGGTAAAGCATCTCTCTTATCTCACCTAGAAAAACCCTCCAGAAACAAGTGTCTCAGACTGGACATATCTATCTACAGAAACAGTCTGTAGATCTGGTCCTAAAACTAACTCAAGCAAAGCTTCTTCCACGTCCAGGCTCTTGCATGTACCTTTGTGACCCCTTTAGAAAAGCAATTTCAGGACTGCTCTGGTGAAGCAAACGCTGATTTCAGTTGCACAGAGTGAGGGATGCAGCTCCCAGCAACTGCTCTGTCCTAGCAGGCAGCAAACATGGTAACAGTGGAAAACATTTGTGCAGCCTCTCCTGTTTTTAGGTTGGCACCAGCTGAAATTCTCTTCCAACTTCATGTTCTTGTGATTTTTTTCAGTTGCCAAGAAACCACCTTTTCACCAGAAGGAACTGTGGAAATGGGCTTGGATATCTATCACAGCTCCAGCAACCTGACCAAACTCCTCACAACAAAATCACGTAGGACTCAGACCAGGACAAACAGCATAAAGACTTTAGCTCCTACCTTCAAATGAGCACAGGGCAAAGAGCCACTGATGCCAGTGGGATTGATGTGAGGATGGAGCTTGTGAGAGGCACCAATCTGAACTGCGAAACATTAAGGAGTTGTTTCCCAAACATGAGAACCTAAAAAGAACCGCAGTATTTCCAGAGGAACACTGAATTGAAACTACACGACTGAAATGGAGCCTTGTTTGGAAGCTCCAATCCAAGAACCAACTCGGCCTTGTCACTGGCTCAGATCTGGAGATGAGGGGAATGGGAGAGGCTTTTCTAAGAAAAGAAGAACAACTCTGAAAAAATCTTGTGCTTCGGTCTTACAGACCCATGAAACAAGGAGGTGAAATGCAGAGGGAATTCACAAGCTCGAGAATACCAGCACCTGCACACACAGCTGGGACAGGTAGACTTGACAGTACCAGACACAGGACAGAAGAAAAAACTTTTTGGAGGCAAGGTTTTTTCCCAGGAAAAATGAGCAACGTGGCTATAAAATAATGCATTTTCATCCCAAGTTTATTTCAAGCCTTGTGCTATAGATGGTGCTGGCCTACTGACTGCCAAGCTGGCTACTGTGTTTCTCTTTACTCTGTGATACCTATTTGATTGGCAAGACACCATTCCAGAGCTATAAAAACCTCCTGGAACATTATTCCAATAAACCAAATTCCTTTTCTTAGTAATCATTTTATTTGACTAATTATTAGCAGCACTTGGAACAAAACAGACACCGCAGGCAGAGTCCAAGAGGGTTCAGTCCCTGCCCAGCAGCTGTTTATGCACTGCCTGAGAAGGACCAGGACTGAGGTCTCCATCTCAGCTCCTCATCCTGGACAGCAGAACAAGCAGAAGTCTACTGGGAGCATGCTGGGGAGCTGCCTGCTCTAGGGAATGATGTATTCCCAGGGTCAGTAACATCTGACTCAACTTCATGTCCTACCTCGGCCTAGGAAATGCCAAGAGGCTCCCTTGGGTACTTGCCTTCCAGGAGTATTCCTGCCTCTCCACATCAGCCCAGGTGAGTTTGCTCTTACAGAGTGCAATGTCCCTCTGCAATGAAGGAATTGCCCTTTGGCAGGAATACAGCAGTAGCTGTATTTTCCCTATACAAAGCAAACAAAAAGTATATTCCTTCCATTTCTCTATCACCAGCTGAAGATATAATCTGGATGCAGTACCTGGCGACTGAACTGCTCTGCAGCCCGTAGGGAAGCAGCATGGTAAGGGAAAGTCTAGTTAAACCCAGATAAAATCTATTCTAGGGGCACTGTAGAGCAGAGATTAAAATTCAGGAGTTGGAAGACAGTTTTTCACAGAAATGAAGAGGGAACAGCTTTTTGAAGCAAGAATCAAGGGCACATTTATATTTAAATTCACAACTGACACGGGGGGCACATTGCTGAAATGCAGCAGTGCAGTGCACCCCATGCAACCAAAGCTGCCCCTCCCAGCAGCAGAATAAACTCCCTGGAGTCTCTCTGTGGCACACTCAACCCCTATGGGATATTCCTATGGGATATAAAAAGCCTGCTGACTCGCTGGCATGGGGGCACAGCAGCTCAGTCACGCACAGGGATTTTCTCTTGGAACACTTCTCGTCTCACTCCGTGTGCAGGCACACAGACACACACAGCCCCCAGCCCAGCAGGGATGGGATATCCCAGCACCAAATGCTTCAGAAAGTTCAAACACCAGGCACGTCTGGTGGGGAGAGCACACAGGCTTCAGCATCATGGGGAAGGAGGGCCTCCCAGGCCCCAGCCCACCTCCACCTCCATGTCCTCTCCCATGGTGCCTGAGGCAGTGTTTCCACTGGAGTCCCGTGTTTCCATAGACCCAGGTTTGAGGCCCAGAGCAAAGGCAATACTGGGATGAACCTGCCCAGCACAACGTGCACAGGGCAACATAGTTGTCCCCAGAACAAGGAACGTGAGCTTTAAAATAATCGGGGGGGAGGGGGCAGGCAGGGGGAAAGGACAATATCCTGAAGCATAAAACCACGTTAAGCACATTCGTTTCGCAGTTGCTCAAATATAAAGCCGGGCCCTGGAGCCCTGCCAGCCAGTCAGTATTTTTATGACTGTATCAAAGCACATGATAAAAACAAAAAGCTTAAGGGTCAAACTCAGTGCCGGGATTAGTAACCAGCTGAAGTGAATAGCATGATACCAGGTCTGAACAGGATCCTCTGATCACAGGCACTAAAAACAAGTCCGTTTTCCTACACAGACAGCAGTCATGCCTGAAACCTGTGTGCCAAATTCCTCTCCTTCAAACTTTTCAGGTGGGGAGGGCTTTGTGCAAAATCTCTAAACCATCCCCACCAACAAGCACCAGCAGAGCCTGCAGCTGTCTCGAGTCACGTACATCACCCAGCCAAGCACACTGTCCAGGCCCTTCCCTTGTCGCTATTTCAGTCCTCTAATGCAGACACTGCCCCTGCCAGGACTGCCCCCCACAGCAGTGGAATATTTCCAAATATCCCTGCATTAGGCACTAATGGTACAACATGCTCACAGGTGAAGCCTGCAAGCCTCAGGAGAAGAACAGGGCTCCCTTCTGAGTAGGCCTCAAGTTCTTACAAGGAGGACTAGATATTTTTAATTTATTCGGAATAAGGAATCAGCCAATTTGTGCTGAGGGATTTAACAGAAGAAGCTGCATCAGAGATTCTGAAAGACCAAGGGTCCTTTCACACTCCATCAGGAACTGTATGTTGAGAAAGGGAATTCATTGCAGAGCAGGAGATCTCAGCCCACAGAAACCGTCTCCATGACTGCCAGCAGCTGAGATGAACGAGCCACTCGGGAGCCCTGCTTAAGACTGTGGCTGGTTTCCCAAAAGCCAGCATGGTCACTCCAGAGTTACAAGATGGTTATACACCTGGGGTGCTACTTGCTGGCACTGCTGCAGCGCAGAGAACAAAGGGTTTGCAGCAGCTCTGAGCTGAAATGCCTGGAACTGAAACCCATCAGAGACACCTTCTCACCCTGTGGGTATCAGTACTCTGTGCCTCCCTCACCTTCGTCCTGACAAGGCAGGAGGCAGCAGTGACAGGCATGTGAGCCGGGACGGGGATGGGGCACGGGAGTGGTGGCGTGTCCCCTGCTGCCTGGCAGGAGCTGAACGGATCCAGCAGGACATGGTGCCACAGCCCCCCACTGCAGCCTCCTTCTGCATGGCCACAGAGCCAGGGCATCCAACAGAGACCTTAACTTCCAGCTAAATTTCTCTTTTATCCAAGGAGACAGGAGGCTTCCCTATCTAATAATTTCCAAGAGTGAATTTTAATGTAATAGATCAGAGAGAAGCTTAAAGCTCGGGTTGTTTGCTTTAAACACTGGATGGCTTGGTTATTTTGTCCATTGGTTAAGCTCGCTTTTATGTTACACATAGAGATAATTTCTTCTTTTCTAGGGCAAAACTGGGAGTGATTTCCTTTGAAAAAAGCTTTTTAACTAAATAAAATTACTCATTTATGGCATTCAGCATTTTTCAGCAGTGCTTTTAGTTTCTGCACAAGACGCAGCATTTTGTTCCAGAGGACAAAAATTCAAATAAAAGCCTTTTTCCACCTCTCTTTCAGCAGGAAAAACATCCTTTTTTATTGAGCATTAACTGCAATGACAGTTCTCAAGTTTGTGTTATTTCACTAAAAGAAAAGTTTATAATGCACTTTTCTAGCCAGTTGCTTCAACTGCAGACAGAAGCTGTCTTACAACAGGAATTAAGGACAATTTGGGGACTACGTATGCACAATGGAGGTTTTTGATAAGTACATGTCACTGTGACCAATTTGCACACAATGACAAAATTACAGCTGGAGGAAAGCACTGAGGGAAATGACTGTGAACAGAAAGAGAAAAGTCTGGTCTCCCTTGTTCAAGCTGTTTACCACCCATCACTTCTGTCCTTAAACTCCAATTTTATTTCACACAAGCTGACAAAAAGCTCTCATCCTACGAAGTGCTGAGCATGCTCTACTCCCACACACCTCTCTCCGTCATCAAGGCTGGATGGATTTGGGGCTGCAACTTAGCCCCAAAAACACAGCAAGATGGCACCAAGCATCACTTCTAGACTGCCCCAGGCAAGCTGTAATTTTGATTAAAGAAGAATTTCTAGCTCCCCCAAGCAGTCTCAGCTCCCACTCGAATTTTTCTTTTGATCTATCTGCCCCCTTCATCAGATTTTTAAAGAGTTAACGGTGTTGTCTTCCCTCCTCCCTGACACCGTCTGACCTGCGAGGCTTGGCTCAAAGAACATCATACAATAATATGCCTCTTCTGATGCAATGTGTCTCTGTGACAGATGATGGGGTTGTATCACGCCTTTGCATAAAAGCAGAGAGCAATCTGGGGGAAGAAAATGCAAAGAGGAACTTTTTTCCAGGAATAAATCAACAACCTGCCACAAACAGCATATGAAATAATTTCCTTGTTTACAGCTACAACTTGTCTGATGAAGCAATTAAGGAAAAAAAAAAACACCAAGAGTTTTTGACCTTCTCCCTTTATCTGAACCTGGTATCAGCAGGAAGAGCACAAGTCTGACCACACTCCAATAAGGAGGTGTAGCCTTACCCCAGAATATACTTTAAATATACTTCATCTCTAGTAAACCCCAAGGCTGCTGTAACACGTGACTCCAGAACCCCAGTGTCACTGCTGTCACATCCCCAGTCAAGGACAGCTGGGCAGGGAACAGAACTAAACCTGCAAGTGCTGTCTCTCCTTGTGACTGCACACATCACTTGTACAACCCTATGGGGGCCATTTGTTAAGCTGAAAACACTGACAGAGATGGAAAAATGCCCCTATATCCCCATAAACTGAAGTAGGGAAAAAACAAGGAGAAGACAATAGCTTGCATCAAGCTAAAAACCACCAGTTGCCACCATGGCCTTCATTAAGGTAATTCTGAAGCTCTGATTTTGAAAAGATAGGAAATAAAAGGGGGGAGAAAAACCTCAGCCGATGAGTGATTTGCCAACAGCAGTCCGCAGCAAGGGTGAGGACAGAAGCCATGTCTCCTGATACTTGAGTCGCTGTGAGAGATGTTTCACCACAGCTTTTTCCCCTGAGAAACTGCTCTCACTGAAGCTGCAGTGCAAATACCCCTCACTTCAAGGGGCTGAAATTTCAAAGCAGATGAGCCCTTCCATGCAACCCCATCCTCAGGCTGTTCTCCTTGCTGCCTGGAGGAGATGATGCTGCTCCTATCTTGAGGGGGGACATTAGCAAACCGAAGACATTGGTTTTGAACCAGTTTCACGTGTCCATAGCAGACCGAACTCTGGAAAAGCCAACATGTTTTGGGTTGCTGGCCCAACTGCAGGCTTTGAGCACAGAGTTCTGGTTCCGTGGACAAGTTTGTGTATCCTGGAGAAAGGAGGATTGTAATACCTTAATGACATGGCATGGGGACAGACAGCCCTGACACTCAGAGACAGCCAGCCAGATCCAAGCTGGCCTTGAAGGGGCAGGGCAGATACTGCGGCGCAAACCCCAGCATCCAGGATGAGAAATTAAGCAAATACCCCAAGCTCCGTGCTGTCCCAGCTACACAAACCAAGGGCTACAGGCAGCTCCAGCTGCACAAAGTCCTGTGATGGCACAGACCCGCTTTCTTTATAAGAAAAAAGTAGGGAGAAAAAAAAAAGTAAAAAAATACTGAAAGCAGATTGTTTTTTCTCATGTTTACTATGATGATTTTTAACGCTTAGCATTCACAAAGTGAGATGTGAGAGTCCAAAAAGCTGCTTAAGGTCACCCCACAAATATGTCGAGGCAGAGACCTCCAAACTTGAGGGATGCTTGAATTACTGTCCATACAGGACTTGCACTTACTTTCTTCTCTTGCCTCTTGGACCACAGCCATGAAGTTTGCAGCAGGTGCAATGCAGAAGAAGGCAAGCTATAAAGAAGCGGCTCCCAAGCAGACACCTTTGCACTGCAGCTACACTGAGAACCACCTCAGGGCAGGACAGCATCTCTGAGGGCTCAGCTCTCCTAACCAGGGAGTGTGTGGGTGAGAAATTTCAAATCAGAAATTTGCCAAGAACTTGTTAAGATCTAACTTTTGGCACCAGGCATCTCTCACAGAGACTCAGACCATCCAGTGGGACAAACCCATGTGCACACCTTGGCCATGTCATATGGACCCAGGGCACAGATCAACTTGTCCCATCCTCTCATTTAAAACAGAGGAGAAAACGGTACTGACCCTTGGAATTGTTCTGATGACTAAAGAGCCAGGTTATAGCACAGTGCTGAAAATGACTCTTGCTTCTTGCTAAGCCTTATTCTGACTGTAAAATTAAACAGCTCATTTTAAAAGCAGTAAAATGACTCCCACTTCAGAACACAGCTCTCAGGGGGAAAAAAGAAAGTTTGCAATTTCAGCAGGGCAATGCATGAGATGGTCTGTTAATTACCAAAGGAAAGGCAGCTGGTTCAGTTCCTGCTATCTTAATCATTTTCCTCTCTTTGATGTCTTGATCACATCTTTTGAACAACATGCTTGAAGCATAACACTGCAGAGAACACTTATTTTCATAATGAAAGGGAAATATTTTGCTCCATGCATAATATTTAGTTATCCTGATAGGCTGCACTGATAGGGCTTCATATATTGTGTTTTCAAACTAATGCTGAGTTTAAAAGGCCTGCAGGGCAGTGCAAGGCTTCTATCTAAATGATAAATACGTAATCGGTGTACGTGTCCAGCATCCTTTAAAGTGATATCAAATGGTTTCTAATAAGAAAGATGCAAGAACCCAAAACTTTTTTGTCCTAAAGGCATGAAAAGGAAGTTTACTTGTTTCTCATTTTAGTTTTCAAAGTTAAAATTTCTAGGCCATATGAAAATGACATTAATCCTTCGCACAGCGTGACAGCACATCCACTGTTGCACCGAATACACAATCAAAAACTCTCTCCACTTCCCACAGACACCAGACACAGCCAAAAATCTGGAGCGAGCACACAGTTCTGAAAGCTGCCAAGAACAGGATGGAGTTTTGCGAGAGTTGCAGTGATCTATAGAAAACATATTTGCACGTTCCTTCACACGGCGCTCCAGTAACAGAAAAAGCTGGAGGATGACCCAGCTACACGTACATGGCACCGAATTCCTCGAGAGGCAGCTGGCCATGAGCGCTGGGACAGCAGCTTTCTACAGCTGCCTGCAGTTAGAAGGTCTTTCCTTAATAAATGGGCCCCATTCAATGTGGGCTGTGATTCAATTTAGCCTAAATGTAAATCCGAATCTGAAGTCAATAAGGATATCCTCATCAGGCTGCACACCAGAGTAAGAGGCAGTGAAGCATGCAGGAGAACTTGCTAAAAAGATGTTCAGAGACAGGAAAAATGTCTCCAAAATGTTTATGACCTGGGCAGAAAGTTCAGGGTTATGGCAAAAACTCAGCCTTTGCTGTAATTCTCCATGTACAATCTGAGTCTTGATATTACAGGTTACACTGAATCTATCTAAACAAAACCTAGCTGCGGAGGAGTGACTTCAGGATGCAGACTTTAAGCACAACACCCATTTCCTCACTCTTTTCACTTGAAACCAGATGTTTTTATATTTGTGTGTGTGACATTTACACTTAACAATGCAGACTCTGGTCGAATTTGCTGAAACAGTGAGCAAAGCTATGATTAAACTACTTCCTATATGCAGAGGCACTTTGAACATCGTGTGTGTCACGGAGACTGGCGAGTCAGAGGCTGCCCAGCTGAGGGGGTCAGATGTGCTTCGAGCTGCAGCTGGGCAGATGTGGGAGGCAGCTGGTCACTGCTCACCATGGCCCAGTGCAGCCCCTTCCCGCCTGTGGTTACCACCACCACCACGCGTCTGCCAGAAGGACCAGGTGTGCCACCCCTTGAAAGTACAGAAGAGGAAAACCCTGCAGGAAATGGGCTCCAGTTAGTCCCCACTGGTTTGGGAGGAGGGAGGATCTCCGGGAGGGTGTGACCTGTGGTTGGGAGTAGCTGGAAGAGATGACACTTTACCCCAGCACAGGATAGCATCCCTGACCACAGCTCCTGGCTTCCACCAACTGACATCAGAGCTTCTCTTCCAAAAAAGGAAATAATTTGGGACTCTTTTGGCTCCACAAATTGGCTAACCACAGTCTCAGAGAAGCACCAAGACAAAGAGGATGCAAGAGGAAGAGGATCAGGGCTGCCCCTGGCTCAGCAGCACTGTCACCCTACACAGCAGGAGCCTGACTGGCTCTGGGACCGAGACCCATCAGGTCCTGAGGTGGGAGCTGCATGGGATATTAGAAAAAGGGGATGTACACTGTGCCCTCAGATATGCAGTAACAACCTGAAGTCACTCATACCACCAGCACATGGGAAAGAACAGGGACAAAAACACCTTCCCAAACACCCCCACTCTCAAGAAATGCAAGTTTAATTGAGGTAGAACAACAAAATCAAGGGGTTAAAGTGCACCAGCAGCACTTTGGTTGGAGTCAGCATTCATGGGGCAATGCTCCCCAGGTTAGAGAAAGTCTGAATCAAGTCAGGGAGGAGTGGAATGAAGGAAACAGCTTACAACGCCCACAAAACTTCAGCAGAGGCCCTTCACAGCCATTGCTTTAGTGGTGCAGTGCAAGTGGCCTTGCCGGGTGTGTTACTGCCCTGCAGAGGGGCAGGGCTGGCATGGCTTTGTGGCTTAGACCAAGATCCTCTCCTTCACTCCTTCACCACCCACCTGAGCTCTGTTAGCAACCAGCAAGCTCTGGACAACATGCTTAGAGACGGCTGAGACTGCAGCTGTCTCTAGCCCCCTCTCTAGCAGAATTTTGGACCCATTTCTACCGACATTCGATACCTTCTTCTTTGTCCTTGTATTTGCCTCACTGCAGAGCAGCTTCCAAAAGTTGCTCACTTTCATATTCAAAAGAACTTTTCTATCCCACATTAGGGTGCTGCAGAGACAGGCCCAGTCTGAGGGCAGCCCAAAAGCCAGCCCACACTCCTGCCCAAGCGACAGAGGCCTCCCATGCTCTACTTGGCCTTTCTCCAGTGAGGTCCAAAGAGTGGAGAAAGGCAGGGACCAGCATTAATGCCAGCCAAGCCAGTGGGAGGCAGGGGAAGGTGCTGCCTGGGTGTGAGCCACACTCCTCCTGCCCTTAGAGGAATGGTGGGCAGACAAGGCCACGGCCCTCCACTGTCCTCCTTGCCGGGAGCAGAAGAGACACACGCACCCCTCAGCCACAGTTTCGTTCTCTAATTTAGCACTGCACAGAGCAGAATTCTATCCAGCCAGTTTCCAAAAATAAAAATAGACTGAATTGTGTCGCTGGGACAGCCCCCTACATTCACAGTGCCGGTAAGGGGCTACTCTCTGTCCCAGTGCTGTCCCCTGACAGCTGAGCCACCCAGGAGCTGGGATGTGCCCAAGAAGCCCTCACGGCTGCAAGGCCAGCTGAGAGCCCAGGAAAAACTGAGCCAGTGCATTCTGCAAAAATGTCAGCAACAGTTGCTGCAGCAACTTCAGTTTCTCGCCCCTACACGTATAACTCTCCCCCAGCACAGGACAGCCCAAGTAATTTCTATCATCAGGGGTTTGTGCTCCCTGGGGAATGCTAAGCATGCAGCTGAATTCTGATTTAAAAATTCATATTTAGTAGGGAATTACATTTCTAGTGGGTTAACGATATATTTCACTAGAGGAGTTTTAGGGCATCCTAAGGAATATTACTGTATCTCTAAATAAGACTGAAAGACACTTAGTGTGTTGGAAATTTGGCCTATTTTCAGCAATAGTAATGGTAATAGTTTTTATATCCTGTTTCTCCTCCTGCCAGCATGAAGGAAAACTCTTACAGTCTAAGACAACAGCAACTAACACAGGGTAATAAAACCACAGATTGTAGAAATACAAAGACGCTCAAAATAAATCAAATTAGAAGACATAATTTGAGAGAGGGAGGCATCTCACATTGTGATAACAGACTCTCTTGCTGGCAAATCCTTAGCACTCCAGGGCCAGAATCATCATTAGCATGTTTCTTTACAAAGATCTATTAAACCAGGGCAGAAATGAAAAGATTTCCCCACCACAAAAAACAGTGAAGCAATGGGAGTTGCAAAAGAGGCCTTTGATTCACCCTTAATTCACCAGATGAATCATTTAATATTGAGCAAACATCAAACCACATTGAAGAGATGCAACCAAAAGCTCCCAATCCCTGAAGCCACTTCAGATGGCTCGCTAGACCACGCAACATTGATCACACACATTACCAAAGTGCTATGATTTACCTTATTACGTGCATTAGTTAGTTCTTGGCATCTTTGCATAAACTTTGACCTGCACTGCAAGACCATTTGATTCAGTTTATCTACAAAGAAAGCAAGTTTGCTCCCCCATGTATTTGAGGAGATTGAGTTCGAAGCAGGGTGAGCACCCCACTACTCATGCACTGTTACTTATTAAGTCGCAGTAAATGGCCCATGAGATTTAAACGGAGATCAAAGGGAGACCAAATCCTGCCCCTGCAATTTTGGCAACAGCGTCTCTTTGCAAGATCAGTTTTGAGCGTGTGGAGTCAAAATCATTATTACAGTTCACTGCTCAAGCATGAGGAACCTCAATTCCTCTGCCCAGCAAACCTCCATGGACACAAGCAGAAATTCAGATGTGGCCGAGTTACCTGGTGAGAGTCAATTGGTTTCCTTCCTCAGCTGCATGCTCCTAGTGAAAGAGAACTAACCAATTTTTGAAAAATCACATCAGAGAACAAACTTCAGAGGAAAGAGTTTTGAAATAAATGTTCCTAATTTTAATCCCCTTTGTATAATCTTTAAGTATTAGGGTAACAAGAAGTCTAGTAAGTATTTTATAGCCAGAGTAGCACTGCTGAGTGTTAGCCTCTCTTTATCTAAGATGAGTGACAGCTGTTGGCAACCCCCCCAGCCCAACTGCTCCTGCTAATCCCCATCTGCCAGTGAGGCAATGTGACCTCAGGAAACAGGCCCAGTATCTCGGGCACATTATCATTAACGCTGTCCCACCTTCCTACTTTACAATTTGTTTCTGTGCCTTCAGAGACACATCATCTCTGGGGAGGCTGGAGAGGGAGCCAGGCATCTGCTGTTTGACCCAGGTGCTTGCAGTTGCACCTGATACAACATGGCTCATTCTACGCTCAAGGGTCCCAACCACGCTACTGCCCAGGAGATGCTTTTTTGCCTCCTGACTGGTCAGTGGGGGGTGCTGACCCCAGTTCCTCAGGCCAGCAGCTGAAGTGATGAGCTCCTTCATGTGTTCAGCAATCACCTAAAACACTGCTAAGGACAATCCTTGTTTTTGCCCCAGAACATATTCAGGCAGTCAGAGCAGCAGTGGAAAACCAGAGTCACACCTGATACTGGCCAGGACCAGCTGAAGGGAGGCCGGCGTGGGCAGCTCAAAAACTTCCAGAAACAGTGCAGTTTCCAAAACACTCACCATCTCCTGAGAAAACAGCCTCAGACAGGCCTACAAAACCCCAGACAAATCCCAAATCCACTCTCTTGGGGCCACTCTTTCCTAAGATCTGCTCAGTGACAATAGGCAAGTTGTGCCAGGTCTCCCACCTGGCAGGAATAAAAAACCCCCACTGAGATCCACACTGTTTCCATGCAGGACTGCATGGGTTTCACCAGGGGTATATGAGTGTTTCACGAGCCTCAGAGAAGCAGCTGGCTGGAAACACAAAGGATCACTGCACTCTCACCAGCCCTGGTTCCTTCCCACCACCCATTTTTAGTCTCTCTACCCATGAACCCTTTAGACAGAAACTTTACAAAGGACCTGGCACCGAACAGTCATCACTATCCCAGCTCAAATGTCCCCCTCAATGCAGAAAGATGGTTTGCAACCTTCTGGTTTTGCCTTTTGAAAATTACATTCAAGACTTGCAAGAGCTTCCCTCCTGATCCCCCGCACTGCTACCTATTGGTGACGCTGTCACAGTAAGCACAGGCTCCGAAGTGCTTCGGTAGTTTCACTGACGTTTGTGGAGAAGTGTAAAGATACCAGCTATCATTTTAACAAGTGGTCTCTGCACATTTTTCATCCACTGAACAGTGAATTTAAGTCCAAGAAAGCCTGTGTTACTTCTACCAGCACTTCTGAAACAAAGCTCAGTGTGAAAACTGCCTTAAAACATAAGGGACCATGTTTCCCTCTTGGGTCTCCCAAAGAAAATAGCCTCTAAGACAGAGTTCAACATCTGAAGGGCAAATGAGTCTCAGCCTGCTTTGATGAAATAGGCTGCAGCCATCCTAAAGCCTCCTCAGTTCACTGACACATCTTGTAGGACTGATTTGTTAAAAAAACAGGCACTGAGCGTGCCAGAGAGGACACTGAGCAATCTTCGTGTCAGGTCCTGGGAATGTTCCCCGGCACAGGGGGATGGAGAGACAGCAGCCGGGAGGATAGCTGGCCAAACAGCCAGGGTCAAGGACAGCTTTGGACAGGGAACTCAGTACTTTGGAACAGAGTCGGCACCCAGCTTTGTAAAGGGGACAGCGTCAAGTGACAGTAATTTTAATGGCAGTAGATCTATAAGCTCACAACTAAGACTCACAAGGACTGAAATCCCAGGGGTTGCTATGGCCTTTTCCTTACCCCAGAGACAAATGCCAAAAATATTAAAAAATAGCAGATATGGAAGCTGAAAAGAGAGTGTGTTTGTCTGAAACATCCCAGCATCAGTTTTGGATCATCAGCATCACAAACCAGCCTACAAAGGAGCTTGCTGATAATCGCCCCAGCTATCTCCGCCGATACATGTAAGATGTGGCACATCATTTCTGTGTCTGCCAACACTACAAGCTCCAAATGTGACCCTGGCTCCCTTCCCCAGGCACTGAGAAACTCTTGTTATGTTTGGCTCCCCCCTTGTCCTCCCTTCACAAAAACAGCACGCTTCCACAGCGTCAATCTGGAATTATTTACTGTTGTTGAAGCTCAGACAGAAACCGCAGGCCACCTCTCCTCTCACCCAAGCAGGACGTGCAGAGGTTGTCCAAGTGACAGGGGGCTTCACCCAAGTGCTCCAGCGACCCTGCCAGGAGTGCCATCAGGCAAGCCGCTGCCCTCCGAAACCGTGCCCTCTCCCACTCCGTTCCCAAGACCTGCTGAAAACTAGTTTATCTGTGCTATCAGAACATTAAATAGACACCATCTGCTTAAAATTACCTTCATTAAAGCTAACGTGAGAACATAATCAGCCACAGTTTCTCTTCTCTGCTTTTGTAAGTGGAGTGTCACTTGCAAGGCTTTGGGACCAGCTCTGAAACTCCCTGAAGGGAGGAAAATGAAAATGTGAAAAAAACCACATTATAGGCATCCTCCCTCATGCTGACACAGCACACAGCTCAGGGACAGGACATGCCCAGGAGCCCATCTACTCCAAATCACACCTGCCTACATCTGGAAAACCACCCCATCGGAGTCAAACTTACTCTTGGCAGCTGCATCTGGCCCCTGCCAACATGGGCAAGGCTGTGCCCAGCAGCGCAGAGTAACCCACCCCGTGCTGGGTTGCCCACACTGCACTGTTGTCAGTGCCTGGGCTGAACAGCTCACTTGTATTCAGTCTGCAGTGACTGCAAGAAGTGAGGCAGGAAAAGCTGTTCGCTCTCTGCCTTTGAGGGTGGAGGCCAGAGAAGCTCAGGAGAATGAAGGCTAAGAAGGAACATGAATATTCTGTACAAAAGAGCCGACAGAAGCGAGACAGGAGGTCGAATCAAACAGAGTGAAGAAACCTGTTTTTTGCAAAAGGACAAAACTGGTGTGAGAACAGGATGCTTGTGAATAATAAAAGGTCTGCACTGGAAGTCATTAACCATCAGAAGAAATTTGAAGCTTCCAATCAAGCCAACCCAACCACCCTGAAGGTTCTTATGTGGGAATGCAATATGCTTGCACAGCATTAATGACCTAGATCTGTCCCGGGTCTGTGTTCTACAGTTCCATGACCCACTCAGTACTTTCAGCCATAAAAACCACACTTTTTTCCATCAGCCCATATTATCCACCAGTCTCATGACATCTCTGAGAAGGCACTTCTGCAGCAGACAGACATACTGCTGCAAACACAATGCTCTCCCTGTCTGATTTGCCTACCTTGCAAAGAGGTACTGATGTACAGAGTGTTGGGGGACCCTTGGATGAAAGGCATTAGATAAGTACAAAGCCTGAATATATATTAATAGTAATACCAGACATGGTATCTCTAACAAAATAAACTGCCACTTGACCCAAGGCTGGGAAACAGAAAGCGATCTGCCAAGGCCCAGATGTGCAACACTAGCCCATAAACGTGATGGGATCCAAAAAGAAGTGTATGGAGCAGGGGAGGGAGCTGGAAGTGATGATGGGAGGGTCGCTTCCTCACAGCATGCACTGTGCTTCCTGACTTCATCTGGTCGAGACTCAACAGCTCTCACTGCTATGAGCAACATACAGCAAGGCTCAGCAGCCTGAGCTACTGCCATACACCTAAGGGACATCTGAGAAGGCATCAGAAGACACAGGCTGGGCAGAATGAAGCTGTATCTAAGCTCAGCATTCTGTTTTTAATAGAATTATAAAAACATTTATATATACATATAGTATTATATAATAGTAATAGAATTATTATTCTATAAAACGTAGATGGTCTCTGCAGCACAGAGAACTCAGTGTGCTTAGTCTTAAGCAGCTGGCAGGTAACAGACTTTCTGAGCCAAACACATGACTTGACTCCTGTGTTTAATAGCAGTCTTTACCCCAGAAATTTGTCAATTCTTTGTTTGATCCGTTTGTCCTTTCAGTCTTAGTATCACTTGTCAACAAGGTGTTAACAACCTAATTACATAAATAAAATTTAATTTTATTTCACCTCATACCCGAGAATGCTGTAATTCCTCACTATTGTCAAGAGCCGGAACCTGTTCATCATCTACCCATGCCTGTAGCAGAAAACTTCATGCTCTGCATTCAGATGAGCATCTCTCTCTCTTCTTTCCTCTGCTTCTACGCTACCTCAGCTGATGTGGGATATGATTTCAGACAGGTTTGGTATGAGAAAAATTGGAGTGTTCCCAGCCCCAGAAAGACCAGGCAGAGGTAGGGATGAGAGGCTTGTCTATTTTTAGCAGATCCGATCCTGACCACTGAAGGTAACTTTACAAATCTTTTCTTTTCTATCCTTCACAGAAACAGCTGGAAATAAGTCTAGAAGCAAAACAAGGATCAAGAGCTACAAGAATATTATAAAAGGTTTTATTTGATCTGTGGTGAGTGTTGTTTCTGAAAGCTATGGAAGTTAATTTATAACGTTAGCAATTTGACAACCAGTCTTTAGTAGGAACTCAGCTATTGTGTTTTGAAACAAACAGGATCTAGCATGGGCAGGACCTTGCCTGTGGCTATGACTTGGCTATTATTTTATCAACTAGAAGCAAGGCTGGGCTGCAAAACCCTTCAACCTTGTTTTACATGTAGGATCCAAGAGTTTGTCTTGGCTAACGTAACCAGAAGATCAAGGTTTACAAAGCAAGGCATTTTTGCTGAACAGGTACAGGAGCCCCATCTGACACAAATACGTTGGAAAGCGCTACCCACAACTGCTGGACCCTACACGTTTCCCATAAAGCATCATAGGTTTTTGATGGACACAGAGACCAGAACACAGGCAACAGTGGGAAAAAAGAGCCTGGGAACTCAGATAAAGCCCCAAAGTGAATGGACATTTGCTGATGACAGCACTGCAAAGTTGGCTTTGGTGCTTGGCTCCTGGTAAAACAATGACATAATGCTGTGTTTACTAGCAGGGAAATCTGAGGGTTGGAAATGGATCTGTAAAAAAACCACTAACACGTTTTTTTGACAAGCCAACAGATTAACATCTATTGTCACTGGGGCAAGGCCAAACTCGACTGGAAATGGTCCAGGAGTTTGATGTCACCGAGAGGCTCACAAGGACGTCAGCTGAAGAGCGTTCCCATGTCATCTCAGCATTTACTGCAGCGCTACTGCCTGAAGCCACCACCGCCTTCTGTTTAACCCTTTCTGTCACCACGTGCAGCAGGGAACGTATCGGCCTCTTGGCAATAGAAGTTTGACCCAGTTCTGCTACAGCTCATGTTAACCAGATGCAGAAGGTTGAAAAAGGGCCAGGCAGAACAGGCTGCTGGCAGATAAAACACACATTTGATCGGGCCTGGACTGTCAGTCCTTTGCTAGTACTATCTAAAGTCTCTCGCTTTCTAGAAATACAAACAGTGGACATCATTTCTTCATTTGACTCCTTAGGATCTTTTCAAGTCACCTGTGAAGCAAATCACGTGGCCAGTTGCACCCTCACCCTCATCTGAGTCAAAGTCTTTATCATAAGCCAGCCAACGCCTCTCACACACAGTAAGACAACAACCAAGAAGTTTTAGCTCCACACAAGATCCCAACAAAGGGTACCTGGAACTCCATAAATGCCAGTGCTTGGTAGAGAACAATCTCACTGTTATCAGATGAAGATGGCTCAGAATCACTGCAGGGATAACATGATGGGCAGAGCCCCACAAAGCCCTTGGCACACGCTGAGAAAGTGTTGGGTCACCTCTCCTCAGGAGCAGTAAAAACTTCAGCGCTATGCTCTCAGTGCTTCCACAGACCCTCAAATCCCAGAGGAAGGATCTGGCGATTACCCACACTTCTCTTCAGTGCAGCCCTACTGCATTTGGCAGAGCACCTAAAACTCCAGAATTAAGACAATGGGAAATAACTCCATGCTGTGGGCAGTGTTAGAGCTTGCCAGAAGAAGGGGAAAAAATGGAAGAATAAAAGAGTATTCTTAGGGTCTGGCCAGGACTGTGGCATCAGCTCTAATGGAACCAATTGCAAACCTCTGCTTTCCACCTTGTTTCTTTGACCGTGCCCTCCTCTTGCTCCAATGCAGAGCAATACAGAAGTCAAAAAACAAAGCAAAGCACATGTGTGCACAGACAGACAAAGACCTCACATCAAAATCCCAGTCCCTACCAAATACCCGCACACTCCCTCAATGTAACAAGAGAAGAATTCTGTAAACCAGCAACCCCAAGGGTCATTCTGGCCAGCACCAGGGCACGCAGACGTACAGTCTTACAGCCGAAGGGGTGATAGAAAACCCAACACCATCACAGCCAAGCAGTCTGGCCAACCCCCTCAGCAGGGAAGCCAAGGGGCTGAGCAGCAGTGCCTTGCTCCCATCCCCAGCTGTGAGTCCTCAGGACCCACTCCCTTGGGCCAGAGCCTGAGTTCTTTCAAAACAGGAGATCCCCCCAAGACAGCAGTGCCTCTCACACACCCGGACACAGTCACCCCCCAGTGCCACCAGCAAATTGCCACTGCTGTTCAAAAGGCCCCTGGTCCTTACAGCAAGGGGACAGAGGGAGGTTTAAGGACAGACAGAGTCTCCTGCACAGACCACGCCTGCAATCTCCAAGGGTTGCTACCCATGGAAAATTCACTGACAATATTTTTAGTTTAAATGGAACTATTTATACTGGGGATGTCTGTATTAAACAATGAAATGCAAGCTACAGCTGCCCAGCTCAGAAACAGGTGGAAAGCTGCTTCTCCAAAACAGCCTAGAGTTTTGACACAGACTGCTACAATCACAAAGACAGCAGCAAAAGTTTAAACAGAAAATTTCTTCTTGAGCAGTAACAGCCAAAAGACTCTTCCATATGCTTCAAGTAGAGTACTCCAGAGGCTGGCTACTGCACTAGATTCCTTTTGAGTAAAACATCCCGGGTTGTCTTTATAAAACACTTTTTGCTGAAAGGTTAGAGGAAAACTTACCTGAATTCAGGAAGGGAAAAAAAAAAAAGAACTTGTTAAGGACATCCAGGACTCGCAAAATGCATAAGGTACAGGATTGCTACCTTCTGGTACGTGGAAAACCAGCATGGATGTTCCCTTAGAACCAGTCATTTTTTATTCTTCTCTAACAATATCCTGTTATTAACAGAAAATTACCAGCCTTTTTATTGATAAAAAGGGATATTACTACAAGTGCTGCTTCAAGGATTCTAGACAGTTTCACCTGATACAGATATACTTATAAAACACACACACAGAGCTTCCTTCCTATTGCTGGCTTTCCTCTGTGCCATCCCAGAAGCCAGCTCCAGAGCCTGTTTTAATCCCACTGAGGAAAATGCTGAACTGTCTTCCTGTGACATGTCTGGGAGATGGGAGGAGGGGCATGCACTTAATCTGCTCTCCATGGCTTTCTTCCAGAAAAATACTTCACATATCCTTGTTTGTTTGTTTTTAAATTCTAAGTGATTTTAATGCCAGTGAAAGTTGCTGGAGTGATAGCTCTGGGAAACTGCAGGCATCCCACTTAGGCACTAGCAGGGGCTGTGCCAGCTGCCCTGATTCTGCTGAAGACCAGGAGCTCAGCTGCCTCTTCTACCATCCATCCCAGGAAAAAACATCCCTTAGCTCAGGCTGTTCAAGATGAGGCAGGTGTCAGAGCATCAGATTTTCAAGCAAATGAAATATACTGAGCTCAGAGACAGAGCAGCAAAAGCACTTTCAGGGCATGGGAATTGAAAAACACTTAAAACCGATTTTCAAAGTATTTTGCTTGGGGTCAGAGGGGTTTATTCCCAGGCTTGCACCTGCTGGAGAGGGGAAGATCCGGAATAACCTTCTAGGTACAAAAAATACACGCATGAGTTAATGTATAAATAATAGATCACCTTAGTCAAAGAGTAGGAAAATCTCACAGGATGCTAAGGGAGCAATTAGAAATCTCATCTTCACAGAGTTAGGAAAGCAGCAATTGAGATGTTCTCTGTTGCATCAAGCCCCCGAGGGTACAAAAATGCTCGGCAAGAAGATTTCACCTGTGCCAGGGAGCTTTCCTGACAGGTAATACGGAGGCACCAGAGAGAGATCAGACAGCAGCAGCCAGCAGCCTGCTGCCAAGGGCTACTCCCAGAAACACCATACGCCACACTCCACCTCAAATACTTCCACAGACCCTGGGACTCCAAGACAGGGAGGAATGCCCATGGGGAACAGGCTCAGAGTTGACAAGCGTGGCTGGCATCCCAGATGTGTGTTTCCTCAGAGGGCAATGTAGCTCTTATGTCATCCCGTTCACTCCCGTGTCGGCTGAGCGCCGTCAGGGAAGCAGCGGCCCCGCTCCCGTTTCCGGATGACAACCTGACCTTGGCCATCCCGCAGCCTCTGCTCCCGGGGGCGGCCCTGCCGGGAAAGGAAGATGACCCAAACTTGAGGGTTTCAAAACTGATGCCAGCAGTCAGCCCTGAGGTAACACCTGCATCTTTACACTTTACAAAAGGTGAGTAAATCCTGTTGGCTTTGCAGCAGAGCACACCAAGATCCAGAGAGCCTAAAGGGCGCAGCGGTTAAAGGCTCTTCTACCACACCACACAATATCCTGTGTGTATCACACTGGACGTTTGTTCAAACCTTTCTGGGTGATTCATGAACTGCATGCATTAAAGTTTGCATTTATAGGCATGTCCTGGACAGTGGAGAACCACGCTTACAGTATTTCTGGGGCAGCTTGGAAGACTTCTGTAAAGGAGACAGAATGGCAGTGTGGAGCTCCTGTTTAAACACAGCTATGGTTGGTAGAGATTTGGCGTGTTTCTCCCTATGAACAGAGATAGGGGTGTTTTCCTTGTAAACAAGTTTGCATCAAGCCTATAAAACCATGCTGCTGACTACCGAGAGCATCAGAGCCCAGAGCATCCCTGCGTTTAGCCAGCGTGGTTTATAGGAAAAATAAAACACACCCCATTGGTCAGAGAAACAGTGCCAGCAACGTATCAAAACATTATTATTGCCAGTCAGGTTTCAAACACGGCATGTGTGGGACCACACACACATTTATGGACACTTAGAGCCTAGGAATATTTTATTCTATCCAATGAGTCAACTCTCACAAACTAAAGAAGTTGCATTATAAGAATACAGAGTTACAGCCTTGCTGTGAAGCCAGGGTACAGCCAGAGCAGTCACTGTCTCCTATGACCAATTAAGAATACACTGCAGCAGACTAGTGCAACATGGGATATTCTGATGGAGACACAAATCTGGGGACGTGTATTCCGCCCACAAAAGCAGAATGCTCCCAGTCCAAGGACTTGGCTGGTTACCTACGCATTGAGCTCCTCTTCCAAAAACTGGAATAAGAAGAAGCTTTGTCAAAATCAAAAAGCATGAGAGCACCAATTAACACCATCACCACGCTCAAGCACTTACAGGTACTACAATGCACAGAGTATTTCTTTGCTCTACCTTCACCCCAGGGCAATCTAAAGGCTGTTATCCTTCCTCATTCCCATTTTTTGCAATAAGGCCTATAAATGCTCTCCAGACCGTAGGTTGGGTTACCACTATGCCACAACCACCACCTGCTCAGCTGGTTGAGATTGCCTCACTGCTCCCACCTGCCTGTCCCTGTGTGTCATCGCCTGTCCCTGACAGCCCAGTGCAGACACCACCTTTCAGGTCTGTCTGCGCATGTTTTAGTGCAAAAGTCTCCTTGCTTTGTAATAAATGCTCTTACGCATTCAAACCCTGGTCCCATAGTTATAAATACACACAATGAGAATACCATGTAACTGACATCTAGTGAATGTGAGCTTGAAGGAGTAAATTATTATTATTATTATTACTGTATATTTATCTCGAAGGTGGAGCAAAGAGTGAGAGCACTAAAGTGGGAAGGCTCTAACTAAGCTGAAGGATATTCCTCTTTTAAATTCTTTGAGGTGAAGAAAATCACCTGGTTTCCTTTTGCTTTAACCCCCACACCCCAAATGTGATGATGTCCCTGCCCAGAAGAGAATAACAAACAGATCCTGGAGACTGACTTTTTGCTTTTAAAGTAAAGACAAAGGAAAATGCACTATATTAAAAAACTTAGTAATTACAAACTTCTCAGTAAAAGTTTCAATAAAGCCTCTCTACAGGTGTGAACCAAAGCCCAAGGAAGTTATTAGGAGGGTTTTTTCCATCAACTTGACTGTATTTGGCTTTGACACTACCTGATTAAACAGCAGACACCACCAATTTCAAACAGTATGCTACTGTGCTGCTCTCTGCCTTCTCCATGCAATATTTACACAGCACGCTCCAGGCGAGAAGGTGTCTGCTCTGGCTACATGAAAGCATTCAGCCTCACAATGTCACACACCACACGGTGCTGTCAGCCCCTCTCACGATCCTGCTCTTCCCCGTGGTTTCTGGGGACCGGTTCCCTTTGCGTGAGCAAGCACAGATTAAGAGGATACAGCGTGAAAAAGGAAGATCAAAAAAAAGAAAACCATTTCGCATTAGAAGGTCCAGCTGCTTCCTCCCAAATGACTAAATTAGAGAGCTCGTACGTCACCTCCTGCCTCAGGTAGGGTCACATTGAATCCCTCTTCCTGTTTAATCCATATAAAATGGGAAATGGGTTTTGAGGAAGACAATGATTGAATACGAGAGTAGTATTTTTTCAGATTGTGTCCTTTTTATCAGATAATTGCAAGACTGCTTTGAAAGCCAAAGAAAATAACATAAAATGCTGCCACACACTTCACAGGTGGCTTTGGGTCAACCACTTAACTTTTTGCCTCATGTTCCAGTGAGAGTACCAGCATGTTTCCTACCTGGCAGGGACGGGAGGAGGCAATGCCTTGGAGCTGGGTCTCTAAGGGCTGGGCTGTGGGTGAGGTGAACAGACAAGCTGCTCTGGGATGCAGGAAGTCTGGGCTCCCTTTCCTCTTCCAACAATTGCTTCCTTAGGATGTCTGTTCACCTCTCTCCATGATTCGGTGTCTCAGTTCCCCTCCCTTTTAATTCAAAGCAGTGAGACTGGTGTAATTTTGACTACAACCCATCGAGCTGGATTGTACCCGTGGGCTCCAGCACCCACGCACTGACCCCAGACAGGGCTCTCGTGAAGCCAGGGGTCACTTGCAGCTGTCAGCAGCCAAAAGAATTGGTGCTGTCTCTTAGGAGATCATCTCCCTGGCAACCAAGTCCCAGTGAAAGTCAAGAGCAGTATCTTCCTTGCTTTTAAAATGGAACTTGGAGGCTTTTGGAGCTGTTGCCCCCAGCTCATGGACTTGCTAAAAGCTTTTCCCTGAGCTTTCATTTGGCTGCCCTCCCAGCACACTCAACCATAGGGGAGCCAGTGCAGGCAGCCTGCTGGGACATGAAGCCGCCTGATCATTTCATCCTGCCCTGACCACCACAAATCAGGACAACCACCTTGTCTCTTTATTGATAGATAATCTATTCCAAAGGCTGGAGACAGCCACTTGCTTTGCAAACTGTTGAATTTAGATACCACTGTCTCTTGCCTGAATGTTGCCAGCCCAAAGCTCTGCTGGAAGAAAGAACTGGGAGTGCTCCTTGATCTGCTGGGCCCCCTGACTGCGTTGAAGCAGCCTCAAGTTGCACTGGACAACTCATTTGATGAGCCAAGCGAGGGGAATGCAGCTCCTTCTCCCAAGGTAGCAATTCCTTCTCCCAGGTACACTACCACAGGAACAAAGAGCCTTTCCACGAAGCCATGTCCAGACTCTGCCCATCAGTGCTGGCCACTGTATAACCAGCAGCTTGCAACAAAGAGAAATAAAGCCATGAAGATGCCTGATCGCATCGGAGTTGCTCGAGTCTGAGCAGTAAAAGCAGGAGCAGCCAAGAGAGAAGGAGCAGAGCTTGACCCTAGCAGTACAAGATTTTTCTTCAAAGCATGCTGACATTTTACAACAGGTCATTTGTGACAAGCACACTCACGTTCTCCTGGGAGCAGTGCTGAAACCCTACACAGCGGAACTCAATCCCTTAAAAGCCAGCAATGCCGGTACCCCGAGGAGGTTAGCAACCATATCCACGCAGCAGAGAGATTCCTACAAGAGATCTCGAGGCATTCAGAGGTGGCATTAGGAAACAATTACCCTGGGGAGGAACTGGGACAGTACACAGGCATCTCAGATGACTGAAATCAGCAATGCACCTCAGTCTAACTGGAAGGAGACAGAGCAGCCTCTTGTAATCCAAGAGCGTTTTACCTTACTTCTATGCTGGACAAACTTGAAAAACACACAAAGCCCATCTGCAACAGGAGTAGAGCGGTGCTGAAAAAGAAAATCTCTCTTGATGTATCCGTCCCTGCCCTTGGGATAACACAGGCACACTTAAGAGACCTCAGAAATGACCTCAAGCATATAAACGTCTGGTGAGATAATGCACATCAGTAACTGCTCAGCCCTCAGCAGAAAAGCAAGTGGTAAGAGAGGGGGGTGGGGGATCCTGTTCATCTGGCTTCTAATGAATGTTTGCCATCACCCAGGTCTGCAAGGCAGCGAACAGGTGAAGGTGCTAACCCAATCTCATCTCCCTGGGAGCAAGATCAAGCACATCTGGTAGGCAGAGGCTCCCTGCAGGGCTGGTAAAGGAGCCAGACATTTGGGTAAAGGGTAAGCTATCTGCCTAAAGATAACCTGGGAGCAGAGAGAGGGGAGGGGAGGTGTCTTCTTTAAGCTCCACGATGGATGGCTAAAGGAGGTAAGCATCAACAGTGGATCCTTTTAAATACAGAACACACTTCTGGTTTGGGATCATTTCATGCTTAGCTCAGACAATCACAGTTTCAGACCAAAAGCCAGAGAAGCTACCCCATAAACGGATCAAACCTCATCAACTGAGAAAAGAGAGTTTCAGACTGTTTAATGCTTAGCAGGGGCCGGAAAAGGGATTTGGATTTTGCTACCAGCTTTTTCTCTTCAGAATGATTAACTGGCACCTTCAACCATTAACTGCACTGTCCTAATCCACCCAGCTTCACTGCAGCTCTGCTCAGCCAATGTGTGACCCCTGTTGCATCAGGGGTCTTTCCAACAAACCCAGACTTGACCTTCCTGACATTGTTCTTGTTAAAAGAAAAGGGATGGGGGAAAGCAAGGAGATTTAACATTTTTAAAGTATTATCAAGTGCAAATCAATTTTTAAAAGATCATCAGTAGGGAGAAATAGGAAATTAATTTGGAAAGTCAAAAGCTCTGAGAGCAGCAGTAGCTTGTGTTGCGGCTATACCATACAAGAGGCACGTGGTTATTGATCCACCCTTCTGTTTATCCTCTCGCGTGCCGCCAGCCAGGGCCCTCAGCCAGCCAGGTGGTGCTGTGCTACCCAGTCGCTGACAGGGATGCAGAGGGAAGCACTGCAGACTCCTTCCCTAGCAAGGATTTCCCAGAAAAGGGCAGAGAGCTGGCTGGGTTCCTATCAAGCAGCACTGGAGCCAAGATTTTAATCTATTCCCATAGGCAGAGCCCTATTCAACTTCCAGCGAGGTATTAAACTCTTCAGAAGTTTCACACACAGGGGATCACAGCAGAGGATACGTAAAGCTGTCTTCTTTCTTTAACTTTCTTGAGTCAAGGCCACAAAAGCTGTGCTCGTGTCATGAAAGACACCTGCTCCAGGCAATGATTCCTGGCAGCTAAGCCAAGCAGTGCAGGGGCTTATGTGCTACTCACATTTAGCCCTCTCCACGTGCTCACAATGCCTAAGGTGTGCCTTCATCTCTCCAGGTTCCACTAGGGTCCTGAAAGATCACAATTAAAAGGAGAGAGAGTCATGTTAAAACACCTGCAATACTTAGGTCACCATCCACCAGAGAAACACATCGTTAATCTGATGCCAAGGCACGTTTGCATGGCCTGAAGGCTTGGCATGAAGACATTTATGGATGCTGGAGATAGAAAAGCTTTTTGATATTTCAAAGCCACACAGGGCAAAGAGCATAAAGCTTTGCACTCTCCAAACTATCCACAAGCAATGGAGAGAGCTAAATCCTAAGTGATGTTTATATTAATCTTAGAAGGAAATAGTTGTTTCATGTTAAAAAAAGAGCACAGAACCAAAGTAACAGCGATCAATGGGTTAGACCCAGAGAATTCAATTCTTTGAAAGCATGGGTTCACCCTCAGTGAGTTACTCCAGCCAAAGCCAGATGATCCAATGGTGCTGAAAACTGTACAGCCACAAATGGAAACCAAGTGGGACAAAAGGCAGACACACCATTAGTCACCCAAACAAACCATTGAGTTTGTGGGATTTTGGACGAGAACTGGACACGCGGAGGTGCGGAACTGTTGTACAGAAGACAATATTAGTAAAGGTGTACAGTGAGAAGGGTGAAGGGAAAGAAACAAATTTGCCACTGGAAGCATTAAAGAGACCTTCTTGGAATAGTCTAGGTCACTGTTTATTAAAATGCAATGAAAATGATCATCAAGGAAAAAGATGTGTTTCTACAGGTAAACACAGGAAATATTTTCTTTCAAATCTTGTAAACACAGGGTTTAAATCCTTCTTTTCTGGTCATTTTCCAGCAAACAAGAAATGAACAGTGTCAGTTTCTCTTGGTAATCCAAAGGACTGGAAGAAATTGGAACCTCTTGGAAGGTATTGTTGCCAGTTCTTTTGTATATTTCGGTGCCTGGCAGATGTACTTCTCTGATGCTGAATTGCCACCACCTTTCATGTGAGATAACACCCTGCGGCGGTGTCAGCCACAGTCCACAGCAGCAGCCTGCAAAAACTAAAGAAAACTGCTTCCCACCTGGAAGCAGTGAATGCATAACAGACTGAATGCACAGGTACAGCTGCAACCTGAGAGGACGTAAGACCTAAAACTGCCACTCCTATGACTTGGGCACAAGATGCTTAATTCCATGGTAGACGAGAGCTTCAGCTTTCCAAGGCTGCATCTCCCAGCAACATAGTGCCCTCTAGCCTTAAACTGGATTATGGTTTAAGCCTCAGGAAAAAGCTCAGTGATATGCAATACTAATATAAAGGTTTAAGTCCAATCTTTGGCCTTATCATTTCAACAATTCATTCAGCTGCTGATCAGCTCTGGAGAAATCTGGCAGGCACACAATGCCAGGAAACACAGTATACTCAGAGCAATTTCACACCAGACGCAATACCCCCTCAGGCTTTTCCTTCCCAAAGCTGGAAGATTTACCTTCTCTATAGACAAAATCCAACTTTCTGTGTTTTAAAATACATGTTGTATCTCGAGAAACAGTTAGAGGATTTGGTGCAACTAAAATCCAGAAACAGCCAAAGAGAGAAGAAAAGATACTTCTCTACTAATGTGGAGGGGGAGAAGCTACTGACTGTGCTGCAAACTCCTTCAGGCAAAGACACCTCCACATGACAGGCTGCAACACAGGAGTTCGGGAAGATTGTTAAAAACTCTCCTCTAATGCTGTGCTATTAGCAGTAAGGTGTGAAAGGAAGAAGGTGAAAGAGAGATAAAAGAGATCCAAACGCTGAGTCTGCCTTGGTAACCATGCAGACCGGCTGTCCCCTCAAAAAAGGTCTGAAGGCAACTTAGGGGTGAGAACGAGCAAAGATGCGCTCAGCACCGCCGGCTCCCCGACCCCGCCAGCAGCCGAGCCTTGCTCTGCTCCCCACCGAGCACCCCGGCCAGGACGGGGACAACCTGGGGATCCGGGAGACCTGCCCCATCCTGCGCTGGGACTTGCGAGGAAGAAGGGAAGATCCACCTCCCGAGGAGAAGGAAACTTCAGAACGGTAACATTGAAACGACCCAACAACCAAACGAGGTGAAAGAGGGCGAGGAAGAAGAGCCGCACCCCCACAGCAAGAGGCCGCCGGGAGCCCCGCGGGCGCCTCACCTGGGGCCGGCGTCTCGCCCACATTCAGGCGAGGGACGGCTCCGGACACGGCTCCGGGCACCGCTCCGGGCACCGCTCCGGACACCGCTCCGCGCCCGGCCCGGCCCCCCCGCACACGTGCGCACCCCCGCGCCTCGCC
>VZTA01002802.1:46250-97121 GCA_013398855.1 Mohoua ochrocephala
AGCCACCGCCCCCGCGTGCCGGCGATGGCGGGCGGCTTCCCCCGGGCGCGCCGCTCCCTCCCGGAGCGCCCCCGGGCCCGGGCAGAGCCCCCGCTCTCTGCTGAGACACCGCGGCCCGGCCTCGAGGAGACCCCGGGGGAAGGGGCGGCCCGGGGCAGGGGAGGCGCGGGATGTCCCAGGGCCCTCCATCGCTGCAGAAAGGGTCCGAAATACCCTCCCCGAGCGCACGGCCAAGGTCACGCCGGAAACCCACGAGTGAAGGGCCGAGCCCGCTCCCACCAGGCTCCAGCTGGGAGCTCGAGGCCGGCCACCGCTTGGAAAGGTCCCCACTGCCCTGTCCCGCGGGGACACACAGGGGTCAGAGCTGGATGAAGGTTGCATAGACCCTCTGTTATGAGAGCTTTAAGAGCTATAAACCTGTTTCGGCTCTTTGTATATACACGCACAGGCAAACGGGTATCATCTTCCTCAGTCCCACTCCAAGAAGAGTTTGCCCCAGAAATTTCAGGTGGTTTTTTTTTTTTTTTCCTTTTCAATAATGCGTCGTTACTTTGCATATGGTTATTTTAAAGTTATGTTAGAAATGGGAACTTCAGTGTGATCTTCCAGCCCTCAGCTTGTTTCATGACATTCATTAGCTATTCACCAAATTAACTGAAGTTACTAAGATCTCTCCTTCCTCTGAAGTCTCTTGAATAGCAGCCCGTGCAGATTTTCTGGTAAGATTCCAGAGTGCTGCTGACGGCTCAAGACCTGCCAGCCCAGGAGTGCAAAGAGGACCAGTACCTGGCAAAATAAGCTCCTCATTTACAGTCAGAACAGTCCATCTCAATGTGATTTCCTTTGACGTGCTCTAGGCACTATTTCTGAATCAGAACTTTTACAATGTTACTGGCCCTGAAACAACAATCATGAGACAGACACCAGAGTCACAAAGCCATAGGTATTTGGGCCAGAAGGCTGGCATTAAAAAGTGGCTGTTTTCAAACCATAGCAGGTTTCCACAAGCAGCTTAAGGAAAAAAAAAAAGCAAAAAAAAAAAAGCAGGAGCAGCCCCATCAGTGCACAAGATATCAACTACTGCCAGGTGGGAACCAGGTATCTGCTGGCATCATGTCAAGGACAGATGCTCTGAGCCAGCCTTCTCCTCCCTCCTCAGCTAATATACACAGCTTGCCAAAATAAATGACCTGACATAAAACGCTAAAATCCCAGCATCCCACCCCAAGAGGTGCACAGGTATACATGAGACGAGGAGGGCAAAAGAGGGGAAAACCTCATGTACCCACTTCCACTGGCACTTTTGAGGCTTGTCTTATCTTCTTCAAGGCACCCTCTTCTCCTCTTTGAAGGACTTCCGACCTCTAATCCTCATGCATGACACAAGGCAGAAGAACAATTATTTACATTAGAAACCTTTGCTGTTTAGACTGGCCAAGAAGTCCCTGGTGTGCAGAGCAAACGAAGAAGATTCTTTCTTCAAAATGTAAATATTCAAATAACCCATTGATAAAAATATTCCTGGCATAGCCAGTCTTTTGGGTCTTGGATGCCTCTTCCCTCTGAACCATTATCAATATACCTCACACATTCCATCCCCTTCTCCTATCACCCTGTCCAAAAAAAAGAATAAAGGGTCCCCTCCATTGTTGAAAACACTCAGGGTTTGTTTTAAAACAGCTTTCAAAACATGTCATTGTGAGGGAGAGACAAAATACATCGTTGTCCAAACACCCTGTCCCATCCTTCCTGACATTCTTACAAATTGGCATCTTTTTACTGACACTCTTCTCATCTGCTCTTGTAAGGAAGGAGCTTCTATTTTCAACCAAACCTGAGACCGGTGCCTTGGGGGTTGTGTCCCTTTGGTGTCTACCCTGTTCTTTCACAGCATCTGGTCCACTCTTTACCTTCCCTCTATTCAACACGGTTTGATTCTTCTCCGCTCCAGACAACCCTCCCCGCCTGTGAAGCCGGGCCAGCCCTTGTACCTCTGTCCCCCTCCTCCTCCATCACCTGACGGGTTTGTGCTCACGGCCACCTCCTGCTCTCCTTGTTTGCTTGCTGTGTCTGTCCATGCACGTAGGAAAAATGTGTGTTGCCAGGGGCATGGATAGTTCTTTTGAAACATGTACAACACCCAGTCTAGTGGGAGTCCAATCTCCAAGTATTGCAAAGCTGGCAGAAAAATAACCAAACCCCCTTATTATGCTGCAGGCTTGGGAAAATCTGCTCCTGTCTTAGGCAGCAGCTGGGAAATTGAAGCTGACGGCACTTCCCAGCCTTGTGTGGAGAGCTGGGCTCTGGCTGCTAGGACTGAATGAAAGTGAGCCTGGGTATGCAGTGAGGAGCACGGCAGGCTGGGTGCCTGGCCGAGCCCACGTGCAGAACAGCCTGTACCTGACCAGGCCATGAACATAAGGCCAAGACACTGAATTTGTAGGAAAATACCTAACTCTGGAGATTTTCGTGCTAAAACTCCTAGCATTTTTTTTTTTTCTTAAAGCTCCCATTAGTGAAGTCGTATCATTGCATGGGAATATCACTGCTATTCTAACAATTTTAACACATATATTAATATAAGTATTAACTGCTGATTTAATAACTCACCTTCAGAGACTCGTGCTTCTGATAAAATTCACCTGAGAAACACCTTGGGAAATTCAACTTCTGAAGGCTGAAATAAACCAGCTGTTTTTAAGAGCTTTTTTCCTACTCTTTTGCTAGGCGGGTATTTGGGCAAAGATTCTTCTTTTGCTTTTTTTTGAACAAGCAGGTAATCACATCAGCCTCACAGACCCAGCAGTGCAGCTACAGCCCGGCAGCCTGGACTCTGCTCCAATTACAGCAAAAGCTGATGCGTGACAGAATGTGTGTGTGTGATGTTGTCAGAGCTGGAGCATGACTCGAGTTTTCATATTTCAAGAGGACTCTCATGCTGGCAAATTTTTTGTAAATAAGCATTTGAGTTGTAAATTGAAAACACTTGGATCGTTAAATCAGTGAGAAAATAAAACAACAGACATGCTTTTCTGGGCTCCATTAGGGCCATTTCTAATGCCTCTTATTAATTCATGGCATGTCACTGTGGATAGGTAACTGCCCCTGAATGTTAACCATGCTGGGTCTAACAGCCCTGTCTGTGGTGGCTGGAGTTGTTTTTAAAGATGATTTTCCTTTCTGTTTTCTGGCTGGGCAGCCAGGTGGAACACAGTGTTTTCCTGTCCCACTAACTGAAGAGGCTCTAATGGTGCTCAGCACCCTGGGGGGAAGTAAAATGCCATGAGCTCAGCCCCTTGGGGGAAGGGGAACTGTGCAGTGCCGTGCATGACAGATTAGCCACACAACTCATTACTGACAACTGGAGTTGCATGCATAATCTGCTAGACATGGTACTAGAGATGTGCCCCTTAGGGTTTTATTGGCTCTGCTGTGCAACAGCACAACACAGAGCCTTTGTTACACTCCCATCTCAGCTTCTGTACTTACAAAACCTCAGCTTCTTAAAAAGGCTGCTTTCCATGCAGTCCTTCCACTTCAGCGTTTCAACATACACGGCTTTTGATAGGAATGACAGGAATGGTAGAGCCTGTCTGGCATTCAAATCTCAAACTCTGAAACAAAGCACGGTGTGATCTTTTTTTCTTATTTTCTTTAAAGCCAATTGCATTTCATCTTCTTGGGAGATTACTGCTCTTCAGATGAAATTCACTCTGGAGATAAATAGGCCCAGCTAATATGGTAGAAGGCAGCTGAAGGAACCAGCAGCAGTGCTGGCAGAGCAACTCCCCCCTCCTCCGGCACAGTACCTTCGTGCCCCTTCCCCTCCCAGCCTCCTCACCAGAGAGTGCTGCTTTGTCAGCCCCTCTGTGCAATCGAGTATAATGGAAAAACCAAAATAATCATTCCTTCTGCAGGCAGTGCTCATGCTTTTCCAACGGTATAACAGCTTTTACTTACATTATGAAAGAGCTGCTTCACCCTCTGGACTTAAATTATAGATTATCCTTTCCTTGAAGCAGCTATCTTACAGTTTAACCCTTTCACGACCAATGTTATTTTTCAGTCCTCTCTTAGCAGTTGTGGATGAAGGATTTCCCACTGTGGTATGTGCCCTTCACGCTGTTTAGGGTGGTAGCAGCACATTGCACACTGCTTTTCATCCATGCACACCTTGTACTTTTCCATTTTTACAGAGGCTTTGTAGATATCTCTTGCAGCGCTTAAAAAAATAAAGCAGGCCCAAGCCACACTTTTCTTTATTTATGATATATGTGTCAGGCTTATGTTTGGGACAGCTGAAGTTTACCAAACTGATCACAGGTTTGGATTGGGATTCCTCAGGGTTTTTCCCTGGATGCAATTCCTGACTTCAGTCACTCTCGCTGTACTCAAAATAGCACATTTTGAGACTGGTTTCTGCCTTATCCTCTCCAACAAACACGGTAATCTCCATTACTGAAAACATGGGCTTGTTAAAATGAAGTCAGTCTAGGAAGAAATAGTCTTTCTTTGCATTTTCTTCCCATGTTACCTCCATGCATTTATACATGGACACAGATTTAAAATTTCCACCAACCCCTTTTAAAATTTGAATTTCCTTGTTCACTATTTTTACTCATTCAACCCCTTTCTGAAACCAAACACTAATTTTATTTGGCTGCACAGTCCCTAGAGAAAGTAGAAGAATTTATCTGCCAATATCCAAACCAGAAAACACTTGACTGACAGACTGTGAACTATAAAAATGTACAAATAAAACCTTATGAAAAGTGGCTCGTGGAACTGCAGTTTGAACATAGGTGGTGAGTACACATGCTTGGCACTGTAAGGAGAACCTGTAACATCCAACCTCTACCACTCAGCAGTGGAGTGCATTGATTTTTTGTTTTGTTTTGTTACCTACCTGCTAAAGCAAAGTGGTTTTCCCAACTGAGAGACTTCTGTAGGAAGAGCACTTTTGGATCTCCTCAACAGCAACATCATCCCATGGGTAGACACAGATTGGTTTTTTTCCCCAGTCATTAGACTGGGGTTAGACTTTGTAGGGCAGTAGTGGAGATGCTTGAAAAATAAAATGCCCTGTAGGATGTTAATTGCTTGTAACAAGAAATGAGATCATCCCAAAACAAAAAATGCCCTGTGGAAAGTGAAGTTACAGTTTCTCTAGCAAGGCCCGATGCAGGTGTGCTTTTCAGCTTGGAGCAGTGGACACACCATCCACATAATTGCAGGCATTTATTTGGATCCAGACATGTGTTAAGCCCTGGCCATGCAGCACCAGGAATGCAAGCCTAAAGAACCATTTCACTAATGGACTCTTTCTCAGCCACTTTTCTGGTGACTGAGGCACACAAACCACCTGTGAGACAAGGGCAGCTTTACCTTCAGGATCATTCTCATCAGTTTATGACAACATCTACGTGACAATTACATTATCCTGAACATTTTGGTCCTCAAAGGCATGTTGGTGGCCAGCTTTCACTTTAGCATCTAACTTTGAGCACCCAAGGCATTGGTCTTTTAGGAAGGACAAAATACTCTGCAGAACAGAACTGTTCAAGGATAGTGTAAGGAAGGCAGAGGAAGAGCATATAAATACTGCTGGGCTCTATGTAAATTTGCCCAGCTGTTTATGCTAAATGTTCTCTTACTCCATTTTTCCTGACCTCATTTCCTCCCCTGCTTTCTAATTACAGAAAATAAAACAGTACAAGTCCTTGCTTTCATTACATGCAACACCTGCTGCCTGTTCTGAAACAGATGTCTACAGCATCATTAGGCAATTATTTCTTTAGCCTTTTTCAGAAGGACTCATTTCAAACATCTTTGTGCTAAATCCTCCTCCTTCAGCTTCCTCTGTATTTCTCATCCTTTCCTACATTCAGAGTTCCAACAAAAACTCTTCTCTGTATCAGTTTGCTTTTGTTATGTTTGTCCTGGATCACTGTACTCACAGAAGGACAGAGACTATAACTTCTTTGAACCAGGAATTAAGTTCAAGAGATTTTTATCGGGGAAAAAAAGACAAGGTGAGGACAGAAAACAGTGAGAGAGTATTAGTCAGCAGTGTAGGCAGTAGTTCAGAACACCAGCTGGCTTGTTACAGCTCAGAGGGGTTTTTTGTGGACAATGTAGCAGAGAAAAGTTTTACATGAACACAAGGACAGCCCCTACACTCTCAATGCAAATGACCAATACCGTCGACAAGAGAAAAACCCAGCCCCAAAACACCCCAAAAAAGAGAAAACCCCTTTCATTTCTGTACCACCTTCACACCTTGCCAAGAAGAGCACATGTTAGAATCAGTTAGGCCTGCAGGACTTGTGGGGCTCCATTGTTGGGGAAGACATTTGAGGGAATAGATTCCTCCCTCCTATTTCCAAATATCGCTGTAATATTTGGCTGAAGTCTCCACTCCTGGGAGGAACCATGAACTTTCCAGGCCAATAACAGACTTGGCACACACTGCATTTAATCATGTTGGTTGCTATGCAGTGACATACATTTGCTATTTATCTTGTTCCCAGCAGAGCGATGTGAAGGTGGCAGAGAGCTCCAGTTCTAGCTGGTAGGGAAGGAGTGTGCATTCTTCCAGTGAATAACAAAAAAGCAAGCTAAAACAAGAGCTGTAGGACATGTTGTGCCAGGTTAATTGGCACTGCAGTGTTCAGTAGTTCAACACTTACTGAAAATCGTTCCTTTAGGTTATTTCTTTCACTGGCAAACTCCTGGTTATGTTATTCTCAGGTAATCTTGTTAATCTGGGCTGGTTTCAACTTGTAAATTACTGTGACTAGATTAGTATAGCCTCCATTGCACATTTAAAAGATATTAGTGGGAATGGGCTGGTGGCATCGTTAACAATCAGTTGCTCAACTTCGTACCTCAATGCGGCTTTACCAGATTTTAATGGATTTGCAGTTTGCCATCATGACTGTCTTAGGGCAGTCTCTATGAGGAAGCTTCAGGAAAAACTGCCTGATCATTTCTTAAAAGAGCACCTGCAGAACAAGTACTTCTTGTGGCAGCTGAAGTTACAGGAACAGGTTCCTTGGGACTGTCCCCTGTGTGGTTTTTCTGGTGTTGTATGACTTTCTTCCTTCCCTTTGATGGAGGCACCGGTTTGGGTTTCCCTCTTCTATCAGTGCATCCATTTCCTAAAAATGTGCCAGACCATAACAGTTCAGGGTCCTTCACACCTCTTAACTAGCCAAAGTCACTTGGGGTGGTGGGACAGAGGTTGACAAATGCCCAGACACACAGTATAATCACATCAGAATAGAATCACACTTTCTCAGAAAAAAAACAGGCTAAAAGGAGACATACTAATTGGGAGACACACAAGCTAGTCCACATCAACTTTGCAGGTCATGTCTGCAATGAGATCTGCAAGGACATGAAAGTGGCAGGGAGGGGCAGATAGCTTCTATCGGGGGCGTGACTTCTGCTTGTTCAGGTTTGGGCAGGACACGACTCTTATTTTTTTAGTTATATTTACTTTGTACTTGGATACCTGCAAAAAAAACCACCACTAGAATATTTAAGGTGCTACTGAATCTTTGGGAGGGTGGGGTGGAAAGTGCATTGTTTTCCTGAAATTGCAGCTCTTTCCTGCTGCAAACTACACCGGGAAGAAAGTTGCCTAGACAAGGAGCAAAGGACAGCCTGCTGGAATCAGAACAGGCTGTGAACAGTGCCAAGTCAGTTAGGCAAGGGATTATTCTGAAAGTTTCAATTGCCAGATGTTGACAAGGATATTTGAGTTAGGAAAGATAAAGGGAACAAAACAGAAGGAGGAGGTTTGACAGGATCTGTGCTGTGAATGAAATGAAGGGCTTGAGAAATGAGTTAGAGGGGAGAGTGGAGTTCAGGACTAGATGAAAGAAATTAGGGGGAAAGTCTCTGTGCCTGGCAGGGTATATTGCTGGGAATGAAACCCAAGATCCCTGGCTCAGCATTTCCCTGCTGCCCACAAGGATCCACAAAAATGTTGCTGTAATGCTGGGACTCCTGGAGGATGGTAACCAATTATTATAACTATTCTTTTATCTTTGTAGCTGAACTTTTATTTTGCTCTAGCCTGGAGGGTTGGGGCAGGAGGACTGGAGACTGTGCTGAAAGACAGCAATAAAGAACATAGCGCTGCACTGACAGGAAGTTTCAAAATTCAGGGTGCCCATGGGATCTGAACTTGCTCCCTTCCCATTTAGAGGTAAGTATAAAGATACAAATCTTTGCTAGGCACATCTTTTCCCCACAGGATCAGCTTACTCTCAAAGTAAACCAAACTGCATTTCTTTGACAAACAGATTTCCAGTACTTTGTCTCCTAATTCTCCGTGTGGCTCCATGCCTCACTAGCTGCTCATTGATGAATTCCCACTTTGAATAATGAATTAGCAACTCCCATTTATGATGTTCATCACTGGAATACACAAGTATATACAGATCCAAAATAGTAACAGCTTTTAGTCATGTAGCCAGTATTTAACTTTGTCATTTATTACTTTGAAAGTAAAGCTTCATCTCCCAGGTAGGTTGTGTAAAATGCATGCCCTCATGGGTCCAAATTTACAATCCAAAGATTTCAGAACAAGAATATTCAGAACTCAATTATCTGGATTTCTATTTTTATGAAGTCATCTAATAAGTCACAAGAGGAAACAGGATTCCAGGAAAAATATGTTACAAATAAAAACAAGGAGACTGTCTTTGCCTCATAGGCCTTGGAGAGCAAGAAGACAAGACAAGCAAAGCAATGTGCATGGAAAGAGAGGCAGAAAAATATAAAGCTGTTAGTACTAATACAAGAGCAACTTTTTCTAAGTCCCACTCCAGCATCTGTCCATTCACTCTCTCCCATACAGCCACAGAGTTCTTCTCTAATTGCTCCCTAAGAACTTTTAATGACTAAGATTACGAAAAAAATGAGGCTTATGCCCTACACAGGGAGCTGTATTATCCCCAATTTTCAAAAGGGGGAAACTGAGGCACGAAGCAACCTCATCTCTTCTCTCATGTAAGCAGAAAGCAGGGACTGAAAGTAAAGCTGTTCCTTTGTGTCCTCACCAAAAAAGCAATCACCGTGCATTTTGCTAGAATAGAATACTGAGATTCTTAAGTAATTTTTGTTCTCAGGTGCTGCACTTCTATGGAAATTTACCTTTTCAAGGTAACATAGAAATGCCGACTGCTTTTAAAAATTCCATTTTCCTTACCTACCTTTTACTGCCGTAACTGTTGCTATGGAAACTGGAACTGGCCATGAAGCAGTTCTACAACATGAATTCTCACTTGTCAGTTTTACATTAACGTGCCACCTTCTAAGTCCTTTAATAAACCAGCGATAATTGTGTTGCCTAACGAGTTTTCAAATTAAACAAAACAAGAAAGCATGCTTTCACCGAATGCTCTGCACAATATTTTGTAGGTGTGGTCTAAGAATTTTAACAGTGTGCATGATATGACTCTGTTGGTTAAGGATATGATCTTTAAACAGAGAGACAGTTTATTTGCAGTAAAAGCCCTAGTGTGTGTAGTTAGACTTACATAAAGGTGACTTATACCAACATGGGTATGTCTAGACTGCTGTCACAGAAGCACACTGTAGAGATACTGAGTGAATGGGTAAATCAGCCTACAGTGAGCTCTGTGCTCCCACAGCTCCTCAGGGTACTGCTGTGCATGTGCATGTTGTACTCCCTGGAGGTGCAGGAGGGAATGCTCTCAACCAGAGTAAGTGTTAACCTGGGCTGGGTGGCTGCTGTGGAAAAAATAAAGCATGCAAGCTTAAGACACAACTATTCTGTACAGATAGTCAGAATCTGTGTAGCTTAAGTCTAGGCTCCTCCATTAACTTTAGCTTAACCTTTCTCTCTTGTAAAAACTGCAGGCTCCCTTGTGTTTATTCATCTTACTTCCTCGAGACAACTCATCTGAGAAAAATCCCTTTTTCCTCCATCACAAGAGTTGAGCACTCCCAGCAAGGATCAACTTAAAAACTTCCAAGGACAGGTTCTTTCTAGAATAACTTGCCTGCATTTCCTGAGATAAGTTTCTTCCACATCATCTCCGAGGCTTTGCAGTTGTTCAGTGTTTTTGAACTGCAACAGGGGCAGGACTGATGCAGGCACGAGTGTCTGCCCTTTCTACCTCCAAGCACAGAAAATCAGTGGACAGGGATTTTAGCAAACTTTACACAAAGAAACACATCTAAAACACAGGAAGTGCAGCCTCAGAGTTGGAGGCAACAGAATTTGCACGTGTAACTATACAAACTGCAAAGCCCAAAGATGTAATCCTATTCTGGTATGAATTTATTTTAAAGAGATATCCTAAAGAGCAACATGATCTCCAAACTCTCTTTTCCTCCCAGAACTCATCCAGCCCACACACTCAGCTGTCATCCTCAGGAGAACCAGGGTCTTTCTTCTAACTTAAGAGGGGAGATCACCTTTCCCACTGAGCTAGCACTGTTCCTTTAACCCTTTCCCAGCAACATGAGCTTCTGCTAATACAGAACATTTCAAGAAAATGGCCAAGCCAGTCTCTTAGATGCCATGCTCTTCCACATGGTCTGAAACACCTTGTACTTTCCTTTGAAATATCCTCAAGCTCATGCCAAATAAGCAACTTAACCATATGTACTGCTTGATTGTGGGCAATTCCTGAAGTGAATTTGAATTTGGGAGTCAATATTCCAAGCTACTTCTTCCATAGATAGCCCTTGTTTTTAAGCATCACTTCAAACTGATCAATAATCAGAGCAGGAATTTAAAAAGAAAATCTCCCCAGTGGCCAACCAGATCTCAGAAACATAAATTAAAGTTTCAATTCCCCTCATTACCACTTCACTCAGAATCTGCCTTCTTTCCCTGATTTACAGAGATATTCAGGGCATGGGGAGGGAGTGGGGAACAAACACTCTACAACTCTTCCTTAATCTTCTTCCATTTCCTTCTGCACAGGTATGTCCCTTCAGCACCTGTTCAGGGCCCATATTAAGATCTGACTAGAAGGTACCCGACTCAGAGCAGAGCAGCAATGTGAGGAGTAGGGAAATCTGTAAGGAAACCAACTCTTGAGTCCTGCAGCAAGTAGGGAATAAACAGCAAATGAATGATTCATACATAGGTCTCTACTACGAACAAACTTACCATCTCTTTAAGGCCAGAGTTTTCCACAGGCCTCCGAATGCAAATGCCAAATATTTTGTCATGCCTTTCTCTTAGCCTATATCTCACTGCAGCCAGGGCTTGGAGGGAGGCAGATAATATAACAAACCAGAGAGCTGGCACACATGGGGCTACTCACTGGCTTTCCTCATGCATATGGTTTATTTTTCCCTGCTATGTCAATCCTTATAGGGCTTTACCACTACAGCTGCCTCCTGGGAGTCTGCTGTTTCAACTGTTACAGGGAAGGTGCAGAGGAGAGAAGGATAAATTCAAATCTTTTGTACTCTTTTCAAGTTAAAGGTCTCTCCTCCACACCATAAATTAAACAGATTCATTAAACAGACAAGCCTCTGCAGCAGCAAGCCCTCTCTAAGGATAAATATTGAACAACTTTGCTTTTTAACTGTGGCACATAACAGAGTTGTGATTATTCCAGATCAAACATCTTGCATGGTAACCTTCTTCAGGCCAATGTTGTTTCATCTATGTCTTGTGTTCTTCTGCAAGCACAGATATGGGTAGTATTTTACCACAAAAGTGACAAAGAATAAAAGACACAAAAGGCAACAGGCAGAGGAGGTTACAGTGGGTCTCAATGGCTTCTGTATTTTCTTTTCCAAAGCATCTAATTTATGTTTCACCATTTGTGATGTAGGAAGCAACTGAAACAGCAAAACAGTAGCTGATTTTGAGAATTCTGGTCTGAAGAGAAACTACAACAACAGGCATCAGTAGCACAGATGGGAATGCAGAGGAATGCAGACATGCTTGACAACCAGTGGGCAAGGCTGCAGGATGGGGAAGGGATGCAGGACCCCGGAAGGGATGCAGGACCCCATTCCTGAAGATGACTTTACAGAGAAAGCTGAGGACTGCTTTAGTAGTGGGAAAGATGTCCAGATTGAGGAATATGTATTTACAAAGGTGCACCAGGCACTGCCAGGAAGGACAGGCAAATCCTTCTGTTTGTGTGTCCTTTCTCTAGGTTAAGAAGGTCACATAAAAAGAAAGATCCACAGCTATTACCATATGAAAACTCACAAGATCAGTCTTTAAGCCAGAAAAATATTTCCTGAGATGACCACTGCTGTAAACAGTGATCTTGAACAGTGACTTTTCTTTAGGCCCACTGGATGCAGATGTGAGGATGGCCAATGTCTCATCCTACTCCAAGGAAAGAGCCCGGTTTCTTTTCCAGTTCCCCTGCTAGATTAGAATGTCCAGAATCAATTTGATACAACTTTCACTAGGAGTAGCAAGGAAGTCAGCAAGAATATTAAAACAAGTATTTGAATAACTTCTCTGAAGCTGGACAAAAACAGCATTTGGAGAATCAGAAGGCTCTTTTTTATCCGTTATCTAGATCATAACAGCTAATGACAGCTTCTCACAGTCTCTCAACCTCTCCTTCTTATCTTTTCTCTTTAAAATACCATAAAATATCCTTCCATAGTGCTGACTACATCACTGTTACTCTCCAGTAGTTCCAAGACACGGTGCATCACCACTTCATCCAGAGAGGGGTTGTAGCTCTGCCGAATACAACTCAGGACATGAAGGAAATGGCAGCCTTTTTCAGCATCTGCAGAAAAAAGGAAAATGCAGCCAGGCATGGAAGAAAGACTTCAGTCTAACTGTCTCTTTTGAACTATCATAATACAGATCAGTCATGAAAATCCCAGAGCCCTAGATACTAAAGCAGACGTGTGTGTCTTCAGAAGAAAAAGATCCTGTCTGTGCCTACAGTTGTCCAATTATCAACTGTTCCCTGTGACTTTCCTGGGAAGTGTCAGGGCTGTAACAGCAGTAATGAGGGTGAGAGATAGATAACTCAGTCTTGCCAACTCTTAACATACAAGGCTCATTCAGTACAACTTGATGAGGAGGTTAATAATGTAAAGGTAACTCCACTGTCCACCTGTGCAGGCCATCCAGTTTTTGCAACTTCAGAAGGAACCAAATGAAAGCAATTTTTCTGAGACCCAACTTCACAACCCTCTAGCACAGCAGGGAGATGCGTGGCCAACGCACCGCTGGCCCAACGCTGGCATCTTGTGGAAAAATTGCTGCACTGCAACTGCATTCACCTCGCAGCGCGATCCCATCCCTGCCCCTCAGAATACTCAGTAGAAAGTCACGGAACATCGGCATCAGATTTTATCTCCTTTTAAGTGGAATTAGCCCCGCAATGTACAAGAGAACAGAAGTTTAAAATAACCTCCTTTGCTAGGGGGAAGCACAGAGGTCCCTCCTGGCTGCACACAGCTATTCTGTGCCAGGTGGAGCATTGTTTGAAGCTGTCCCAGTCATCATTTCCTCCAACAAACCCTGTAACCCACTAATCATCAGTGCTGCAAGCTCCCAGTCCCCCAAGTGCTGAAGTTCACAACACATTTCTCCTCAGTGGCTAACAATGGAAAACAGGCATAGATCGGATACATCAGCACAAATTATTCTCCTTCTCCTTAGCTCACGTGATGCAAAGCAAGTTTGATAAGGGTACAGAGAAATTACCATGGGGCAGGGAGGGCCCTATATTTTGTTGTGGTTGCCTTTGGTTTTTCTAGTTATTCTCTACTCTAGAACCTGCTGAGCCTCAGAGCTGCCTTAGAACCTGCTGAGAAAATCACTGGTAGATAGTGGTAAATAAACAGTTCAGCCTAGTTCTGATTAGGCTGTGAGTCAGGCAGAAATACTTCTTCAGAAATATCCAGCATGATAAAAAGACCTTTGCAGCCGATAGCCAAAAAATGTGTCCACCACCTTGGGAGAGGTAAGTGCAGAGAACAGAACAATGCCTCTCCCTGGTCATAGTGACTGTTGTTGCAAACAAAATGGGTAGCTGCACTTTGCATTTGTCATAGGTTTGTCATAAGAAGGTCAAATTGCCCATCCCTGATCTAGAGTAACTTAAGTCTCGATGAATTACATTAATGACTCAAGTGTTACCTAACAGTACAACGTGTATTTTTCCCCTAGATGCTGGTGGAAAATGGCACTTTGGGGTAGCTGCAAGTGTGTACAATGATTAAGTAACCCCAAAACACTCCTGTCCCTCTTTCACTGACGTCCTGGGTTCTTGCTTTTATCCAGCAGCTGAGGGAAGCCAGGCTGTGATTAACTGTCCTGCCTGACAACCAACATCAGAGGGGACAGAGTTACAGAACAACTACCATTTGCCCACTGCAGACGTCTCACACAGGCTACATTCTGACAAATTTAACTTCAAGTGGTTCTGGTTTTTGTCCTCTCTACCATTAATTAGCCTGATCTAAGCCTAAAAACAGAGCAAATTTATAAAAAAAAACCAAAGAAACAAACAAAACAAAAACCAAATCCATTTTGCAGTTCAGTCTGGAGTCAAAATGTGCTGTTTGGCTATATTAAGCTTCTAGATGGACCCACAGTGGACCCTCATGAACACATTTAAGATCAGGAATTATAAGTGGAGCCAAAGACTAGGATTGTCATGTGGGCACATTACAGATCAGGGCTTGTGCAGCTCTGAGTAGGCACATTGAAGATTTTTTTTTAAATTTGTACAATAGTTTCAGACAGCTGGGTTGGGCCTGGGAATGTGTCACAACTACAGCAGTGGGGCAAGGCGTTGCCTGGAAAACTGGCAGAGAAGTAACTCATTGGAGAGAAGAGTTTGATTTATCATAAATCATCCTTCTTGACATGGAAGATTACTATTACTCTTGGAGGAAAACGGGTAGGAATTTCTTGCAACACACAAGCAAAAGCCCTAGAGGTGAATGCCCATGTCCTTGTTTTCTCCCTGGGAGCCACGCGGGCGGCTGGGACCGCGCTCCCGCCAGCAGAGGGGGGCCGGCAGCCGCGCTGAGCTCCGCGCTCTTGCATCATCCACTGACAACAAATACCCGCCGTGCCCTGCTGGTTTCGATTGAAGCTCCTTGGCTTTGCTTCTACTGCCAATGACCAGGGCATTGAAATGGTCCTTCTGGAAAACAGCACAGGAACGCTGACCTGGAAACTGTCCTCTTTACAGCAGGAAACTAAGTACGGGGAAAGCTTCAAGGAGAACAAGAGGGTTTGTAAAACAGTTGCTAATTTTAAACATGGCTTTGAGGACTCAGGACTCTTCAAAGTGATTTCTGTGACTGATCTACGAATTACTCTCTGCTGTTGACTTTTCCTGACCTAAAGAACTTCCCAACTTCTCATGGATCTCAGAGTACTTTACCAGTGTGACAATGCTCAAGGAAAGGAAGAAACAGGAGGCAGTCACTCAGTGCCTCTCTCAACTGTATAGAGGTTCTGGCTTTGATAGTGGCACAGTTGTATAAAAAAAGCAGGCTACCAGGAGAACTAGCTGATGTATAAAATGAGCAAAGGAATGATTCGACTCTTAGAGAAATGATGTTGTATTTGTTAATTGGATAAAAGGCAACAAAACAATGTGATACACTAGTTTGTTGCACTGAAACAGCCTCAGGCAAACAAGCCCATATTAACCTGCATGCCCAGTAGTAACCTCTTCTCCCAACACCTTGTCTAGAATTGTACCACTTCTTAAGACAGACAGTTAAACTCAGTATTGCCTCAGCCTTTTTTTCACTGCAGGATAACCATCATCCACCAGGTCCTACAAGTGCTGTTGTAGTTATGATAGTATAGGGATATGAGCAATTTAAGATTTTATGCCTTATGTTCCAGTCAGTCATTTATTCTGTACTAAAGCACGTTCTGTCCCACAAATAGCTGCGCTCCGGCAGCAAGTGATCCCTGCTGACACATTCTATCCCATGAATTGAAAGACACTCTGTAGCAATGTACTTGTGTAATTAGCTGACATTCAAGTCAAGAACAAGTTATCACTATGGCAATAAGACACAATAGGTTTGAGGGATAGGGATAACTCAGAAGCCACCTGAGGCCCATTATCTGAAAAGAAGTAGACTTTGTTCGACTGAACTCCTTAACTACCAAGAAAAACCACCTGAGCTCTACCTGAGCTTAAAATCTACAGAGAATGTCCTACTGACTTAAGCAAGTTTTATTGTTGACTTTAAGGAGGCGGGGATTTCACCTTTCTGCACGGTCACTTTTGTGTCAACTCCCCTGCAGAAACTGAACCAGCAAGATTTGCTACTTCTCCAGAGTGCAAAGCAACAACTGCTAGGTGGTGACCTGACTTCATTACATTCGGTTCCTCCCAAAATCCAAGTATTCTCAAAAGATACAGATCTAAGATAATGGCTGCTTATTTCAGATCGGAGAGGTTTGCTTCCTGCTGGACACACCTGCTCTTTCTCTCTCCATGCTCACAGGAAGCTGCTCCTGCACTCGTGCTTGTAGCTGTACTGATTAGCTACACCAGCAACAGCTCGAGTTCAAGGGTAAGGACAAGCAGCATATCCAACCCAGCAGCAGGAGGAGATATTGTCATCAATATATCAGCACCAGCTCATCAGAGCTTGATCACTCTGCTACTTACGCTTGGGTTTTCGACAGTCTTCTTTAATCACATCAAGGGTCACTTTAAACAGCTCCTTATCATGGTCAGTCACCTGAAGAAAAAAGAAGAAACTGGCCTTGCTGTTGAAAAACAATCCAATGCCATGGTGTATTCTAAGCTAACACCGTCATAACTACACTCTGCATTTTATGCTGCCTCCAAGACGAATAATGAACGTCAAATCTTCAGGCATTATTTTCACTACTATTAGCAGCATCCATGAGTGAGGTGAAGAACATGATACAACTAAGTTTGACCCAAAGGAGGGTGACTGACTCGGTAGAACACCAAGCTTGGACCCACTTCAATGAGGAGAACTGTCCCAGGCCCCAGGATTCAGTGAGCTCAGCTGGATCGGAGCAGTTTGGCAACCCAGTGAATACAGATAGAACTTGGAACAACTCGGTGGGCGATACAGAGGTAAAACCAACAGTGAAGTAAGCTGCAGATAAGACTTCTGAGTAAACTGAGAACACCTGGATGTCCAGCTTCTCTTTCTGAAACATTTCTACTATTTCTGCAATACTTTTACTGTTTTTACTGATTATGAAAGTCATGCCACTGAACTTGTTTGCAACCACAGCTCAGTTCCTTACGTGGTATAAGTCCTTGGAGCTACCAGGTTTCTGGAAAACCACTCCTTTTTCTTGTAGCATCTTTATTGCTTCCTTAAAAACACTGTGAATCCTTTTGGAACTGGAGTTACTTTTTGACTTCACCTGGATGGGAAGAAAGGAATGAAGCAGATGGTGAGAAATCTCAGCTCAAACAAAGTTACCAGCAAAAGCTCTAGATGCTTTCAAGAGGAAGAGGACTTCAGGTCCTCTTTAACATGAATTTTGTTACACATTTTTCTTCATTTAGTAATTCACAAGTCATATCTGTAATGTATGAAATAACCAATATCCCTGAGCTTTAAACAAAACCCAAATACCAGAAACTTGTGCCATTCTTAAGGAACCACAATCTCTAAACTGGCTCCTTTGTGATTAGTAGCTATTTGATGATGTACCAGGAACTCTTTTTTGGAATAGACTTGTGATGTTTGCAGATCATTTGACTTTCTTGTTCATCAAGCTTTGTTCACTTCCAGAGTTTTCCTGGTAATAAGGGTAGGCAGGCAGGAAAATCAGTGTTTTGTAAGGTGATATTCAGGAGGAATCCAAACGCTGAGGACTGGATTCCCATCTCCTGATTTCAGGGAAAGGAGAAAACTGACAAAACCAGTATTTGTTTCTTGTCCCTTTTTTTTCCAAATTTTTACAAACATTCTGGCCATGCTCTCAGGAGCTTCTCCATAGCCTAATGAAGTGAAAGGATAAAGAGCATGCAAAAAATTAAGACGGGTATATGAAATTTGGAAACAAAGGATTCAGATTTGAGGGTAGGTGGGAAATTAGTTTCTTGTGAAAGGAGAACAGTGTGCCTGGAAATTCATAATTGAGGTTATGTAGAACACAGGGTTCCGTGTTTGGGACACATCTAACAGAGTAGGAAGGAAGGAAGGAAGGGGGGTGAAAAAAAAACCAAACCAGGGAAAAGCAGGGTTTGTTTGGAAGTAGAGCAGAGCTAAGACAGTGGAATGATAGCTAGGGAAGAAGAAGGAAATAATTAGTTGTGGAGAGGGGAAAGTATGGGTAGATAAGAGCAAGACTATGATTTACTCTTCTCCATCTCCATCTGTCCTACTGTGTCCTTCAACCTTCCATTTATCTACAGAGACTGTTTCAGTCCCCCAATTGCTGTTTTCTCATCTGTTGGGAGCACACTGTGCTCCCTGTGGTTTTCTTTGAGATGGGAGCTAAACTGCTTCCCACAAACCAACATGTGATAACTAGAACCACACCAGAGCAACCAGAGCACGATTTGCCAAGCCATTCCTTCAACTATCACCATAAATGCTCCCACCCTGTTCTCAAAGAAAGTATCAGACTTCACATATCCTACTTCACTCACCAGACGCGGCTCAGAAGCCTCAGGAGAGAAGCAGCCAACCACCATGCACTAGAAAGAATTTACATGAACATGCGAAACGGACACCACAGGAGCAAAGGAAGAATATCTTTTCACAAAACATTCATTCAATCCATTTGCAATTCTTAAGTGACACTCCAACAGCCTGGAAGCTGATGTACCTAAGTGGGAGTAGTTCAGGGATCCAAAGGGGATATTGGTGTTAGCATGCATCACAAGTTTCTGCATCCTGTTCCTCCAGCTAACCCTCAGTATTTCAACAGGCCATAATCACATCTCTGTCTCACAACAGCTAACTCTCTTTTTCCTCTCAAATCACCAGCAAAAAATAATTGGCTAATACTTCAAGATAATTAACACAGAACAATGGCTCTTAGTTCAGTTTTCTCTGCTTCAGACTGAAGGATTCAGTGCCTGAACCTCATCTGTCCTGTCCACCACAGCCATCAACCTGGATAACAACAGACTCTACTTCTAATTACAAACTTGGCCGTACATTGGACACCATTCCAGTCACAGCATTAATACCACTATGGTATTTCTCTTCATTGTGCCCCTTCTGATGAACTGAAGAAGCAAATGTAAAATGCAGCAGGAAGGATTAAGTGAAGAGTGAATATTTGCTCAAGGAAAAGCACATTCTTATAGCCATATGTAAAATGAAGAGACTTTGCCTCTCACTCAAACGCAGTAATAAATCCTCAAGAATGTAAGAAATCGCTAGCAAAGCAACCAACTCAAGACTCTGATCAATTTTTAATGTGAAAGCAAACATTTGGGGAGAAAAAAAAGATAAAAATATTTCCAAAGAAGCACAATAATTATTCAGTTTGGCTTACCACTGAAATCCTGTCAGAAAAGGGAGATAATTAAAAACAGACTCTGCGTGAACTGACACACAGCTCAGCCTGGATGGATACTGAAACGGAATCACTAAGAATGCGAGTCAAGGCATTGACAGAGTGAAAGCAGCGAGGCCTTATTATAAGTAAGCAGCTGCTACATATCAGCACTCTCTCATATGTGCTGCAGAATCCATGGAAAAGGGCTCCATGGCAGAAGGACTGTTTCTGAAAAACAAATTAGGGCTCCTGCCCCCTTTAATAACATCATATTATACATTAATATAATAATATTATATATTATTGGTGTTTAATATTACCAGAAAATGACAGGAAAAATTTGGGGTTTTTTCCTAGTGTGCTCTAGAATAGGCTTCCTCCTCTCCATTCCTCTGGGTAAAGCAGCAATTAAGTTGCTTTGTCAACACAGTCTAAAATTGCTTAGTCTGCTCTTTTGGTCCACCCAAAGTAACTCCAGCAGCTCATCCTGCAAATTCATAAGTCAATAGTACTCCTCCCCAATACCTCTCACAATGTTCACACCTCCTTTTGGAAAGTGCCCCCCCTTGGGCATGCCTTAGTTTCAGGGTGCACCATTTCAGGCTCTCTGAAGCAGTAACAGCAGGGTCTTCCCCCTCTCTTCCAAATCAGGTTCTTTTCAAATAAATTCAGCTGTACGTCCAAACATAGGAGCATTCAAGAATCAGTCACCTCTTTTGCAAAACACGTCGTGTGTGTGTGTGTGTGTGTGTGTGTGTGTGTAACCTGAGATAGAAGCAGCTACTAAATAATAATTTTACTATCACTACCCTCGCTCCCAAGACCAGCCAAGGGCTCTGTAGCAAAGCCAACAGAAGAATGTATGTACCCAGAATTAAGTTGGTACTTTAATCAATATGTTCCTTCCAACAGGTCTCACACAGCTTAGAGTGCTGGTGCTGTGCAACCAGTTATCCTCAGATCTTTAAAACAAGACAAATTCTCTGTACAATCAATAATAGGTCAAAGAAATGAAGTGGTACGGGAATTAGTGAGTCTGTTCAAAACACTGCAAGTATGTAACCTTTGACTCATTGTGAATCACACCCTGATGGTGTTAAAGTTTGCTGGTATAACTGCACATGTGCTTCTACTCATGGAATCACCCTTTGCAGTTTCTCATGTAATGTTTAATCCTGGGTTTAGGCAGGCGACAATTTTAGTAATAGTGATCCTGGACATGTCGGTCCGGAAGTCCTATAACAAGCTTTGCAATATACATATTTAAAGCAGCAGTGACGCTTCCTCGAGAGGCAGAAAGACAAGCACACTGCATCAAGAACTCAAAATGAACTGTGCTACACCTACAGTACAATGTACAGGGTAGACACAGACAGTGTGAACAACACTGTAAAACTCCCTGCTTTAACTACTTGGCGTTGCTGACCTTGAGATAATATTCAAATAAAGAGAAGTACAAACAGCACACTCCGGAAAGCACAACTCAGGTTACGTGTCCAAGCTAGTGACATTCACAAACTGGAATGGTAGCACTAAAATAGCACACGCTATAGCTTATGCATGGCAGAAGGGCAGAAAAATGGTTCAAGACTGGCTAGTTTAAAGCATTTAATCCAGCTGAGAAACGGGATGGATCCAGTTCACAGGTAGCTTTCTTTAAAAAAAGAACCGAAGGCTTGTCCGTTTGCCAAACATAATTGCCTAAGTCCAGCAAGTACATTCTGGAGGTTCTCTAAGCACAAAATTACTTTTTCTTGTTTTACTTGTAGTCTTCCTTCTGGTACCCACCCCTCCAGCCTCAAAAGCAATTTGTTTTAAGGGATAGGGAAAAGGCTACAGCTTAGGGATAGATGGGGCACTGGTTACGCAAATTAAAGCTCCACTGGCTTTAAAACTCATAAAAGGTTTGTTAATTTTCAACCATTTTCAAAAGTAGTTAAATTCTCTTCCTCATCATCTGTAGACTATAAAATTAAAATTTCCCTAGTATACATCTGAGAAGAGGAAATTATTTCAGTTCTGCCATGTGCATCTGCTAGAGGGAAATTTATTCTGGAGAGGCAGAAGACTGCACTGCCAGGGAGGCATCAGGACTGGAACGTGGTATTGTAGGACATGTATGGGATGTAGACAGGGCTCAGCTACACAGTAATGCTGAAAAGGAACACAGAGATGTTGCCTACCTCAAACTACCCCAGCTACCTCCTCGCATCTTCACCCTCTGCTCCGCTGCACTGCAGTGACTCCACAGCAGCACATCACCTCCCTGGAGAAAATATTCCATGGGGAGACACCCTCCCACTATGATGAACACTGCACAAGTACTTTAAAAGCTGGGAAAGAGATGAAGGGGGTGCTCCACCTCTTCTAGGATCACAGGGAAAGGAAGAGAAAGGAAACAAATAGTTCAACAGCAACTGTGGTCTAGAACACTGGAATCAGGATAAAAAAATTAGCTACACATCCAAGTAACTCATCCCTTTACAGCCAAGAAAAGTGCAAGAAGTGAACAAGTGTGCATATTGTGGCATGGCCTAATTAGCTGAGGCCGCTCCTGCAGCTCCTGCCTTGCCAAATTGGCCCAAAATAACATCGTTCCACATCAGCAGCACCATTTATCCTCTTGGTTTGAGGGCAGTGCAAAACAAAAGACTACTGAAGAGAAAAGAAAGGAAGAGGGACAGAAAGCAGATCTATTACGCTTACTTTTGTGGGTAGAACCGGGTACTTGACCCTTTGCCAATTATGAAAAGTGACACCTTCTAGAGGGGGAGTAGAGGAACAAGGAAATGCATTTCCAGAGCATTACTAGGCACCCCTCTTAAGGCATTCATGCCTCTTGACAACTGCAGGTCCTTTCTTATGCAAGAACAGATAACCTTCCTTGAAAGAAATTAATAGTGAAGGACAATAGGGAGAACTGCAATTTCTAAATAAGCATCTGTGCACCCAAATTCCTGGTACATATACTCACACCCTTCCATCAGGGTCAGGAGCAACTGTAATTATTATGATAGCTCTCCATGACTGCTAACAACACTGATGCTACATTGTTTTTCTTGGTTTGGGGTTTTTGAGTTAGTTTTTTGTTGGTGGGCGGTGTTTTGTTCGGGTTGAGTTTTCTTGTTTGTTTTTTTTCAGTCTCTCTATGTTTGTTCTGCACCAGTTCCTACTTTAAATGGCTTTGTAAATTATTTATCTTGGTCTTTCTATAAATGCTGAAACTTTTAAGTTTCCAGTATTGGACACAATGGCCACAATTTCCTTTAATGTAAACTGCTTGGGAACTTTTAATACTGTTCCAGCTAGTTTAGAAAGTACTGAGTGCCATGTTGGATAATTTACTATCAAACTTTTCTGCCTAAAATGAGAATAGCTCCTGTTAGTGGTAATATCAATGTTTGCTTTGAAGCAAACCAGAAAAAATGCCTTAAACAAAAACAAAAAAAACCCCCCAACCCAGCTATCAAGAACAGCTATCAGCAGCAGTTCAACAAGGCCAACAAGAAAAGAGCTACTTTTCATTACTATTTGACCTCATCTGCAAGGGACTGGTTTTTGTGTTGTTTTGTTTGGGTTTCTTAAGAATTAAACAAACATTAGAAGTCAATATAACATAGCACTTAACATTACAGTGCACATCAAAACCAGGCAGTGAAAATGACTGCCGGGGATTTATTTCTCTACAGAAAACCAAAAAGTAAACAAGTGAATCACAACACTCCAGCTTAAGTTTCAGCTGCCATTGCTTTCATGGTAAAAGATGTAACTGTTAGTTTTGCAGAAGTGTATCGCTTCATACCAGTTGAGAATCTGGTTTGTAATTTATCCAACTAATACAGAGTAATATAAAGCCATTTCACAAAACGGATTTTGTTCTCTTTCCCATTCTGCAGCTGATCAAGAGGTTACTAACTCATTGGAAAGTTCGTTAATACTTTGGTTACATGCAACTGCCTGTAAACTGATTTCAGGTTAATCCCACCTTCTCATCCTTTCAATCATGGCCTTTCACATCTAGGGACTTCCAATGTGAGAAACATGGAGCACTGTTCATCCACTCATCATAACCTCCTCTTGAAAGCTGCATCTCTATTAATATATTGAGCTTCAAATGAGAAACAAGACAAAGACTTTGTGCTCCCTTCTTCTGATCAGATTCAGGATCTCAAACATCTGTCCCAAAGAACCCAACCACCTTATAGGGATTTCTTCTTCTGACACTGCTTGCATTTACAGACCTAAATAAGGTAGTGACTGTTGCAGGCTGTGAGATTGCTCAGCCCTAACACAAGATTACCCCTAATAACTGAATGTTCTTACATGACTTTTTTCAGCCCAGTTTTATGTGTCTAAAGTAACAAGATTTCCTCAAGCTCTGTAAATAATTCATGCATAAAGCTGGAAGCACTAGTGGTTTTTGAATCCTCTGAAGACGCTGGTCTCTTATCTGTTTAAGCTTAAAAAAAGTACATGGTATTATTTTCCCCCCCACTAAAATCTTGGAACAGGTGCATTCACTCACCTCCTCACAGCTGGGGCTGGGTAGATCCACACCAGCCAGAGACACCAGAGAATCAACTGTCTCCAACTCCTGCTGGTAAAAGGTCTGAATTTTGTTTTCTAATAGAAAGCCTTGCACTTTCTCATGCAGCATATGGATTGAGAAACTCTGACCCTCCAGGCCACTGCAAGGATACACGGAACATGTCAAAAGGCAAGAAATGGGTTTTAGAACAATTACATAAAGTCAGTCCACTAGACTGGTTTCAAAAAACATCAAAAGATGTTTTACTGTCCTTAAAGAATTTGAATTTAAATCCTTAATTAGAACATTTTTATATGCATAAACGTTAAACTGTTCTTCTTCAATCGCTTGCTGCTCCGGTTTTGTGAATTTAAGATCTGCAGTCTCTGAAACCCCACTCCATGCACCAGGCCCCCCAGTAAGCACCCACCAACCCTGAAACTGAGTACAGGAGTGGGTGTTTGACTCAATTCATGGAGATCATGTATTTGTGACTTGACGATGACAAGGGCAGGAGAGCATTTCAGTGGAATAGCTCCTTAACCTTACACATCAAAACAACACATAAAGCAACATTAGGCAAGGATACTTCTCCATTCTCTCTGCTGACCTCAGCCCCAAACCTTGCTCAAAACTCCATCTTTTTTCACTACATGTCAATACACAGTATTTTACTTCCTTCCTAATATTCATTTTAGTTCAGCATTATATTTCTTTCCTCAGATCATGGACAGGTATCTCATCTGAATAATGGATCACCAATTATTTGGGAGAAAAGCAGACTGCTAGTGTATATTTATGCAGTCTAAATCACAGTCAGGTCCTGGTCTACTTTTTTCCAGAGTTATTACAACAACAAGTAAACAATCATAATATCCCACACTTTGCCCCAGGAGCAGTCTGGATACTGCATTTACCTCTGTGTTTCCTCAGGGCCCTTGAAAGGTTTATCATAAACTTCTCTATAGAGACAGGGGAGCTCCAGCATTCTGGAAATCTGGACATCACACACAGGGTCGTCCACTTTATCTGGAGAGGCAATGAGAACATGTAGACTTGGCCAGGACTGCCATACAATTTTTTAAGCAAGCAAACCTGAGGCAGCACCACAGAGCTTCACAGCCACTATTAAACTGGCAAATTTTGTTCGCTGTGGTTTTCATAAAAACAAAACCACAAAGGCCAATCCTTCTTTTACAGTTTACAAGGAGGTAAAATGGCCTGTTGTGGTGCATTACAGATTATGCTTTTGTCTGACAACTTATTTAACCAGAATTTATGATCTCCATTTTACCTTTCAGCAGTCTTCATCCATTAAATGCAGTTAACACATAGTAAGGAGCTTTATTTGGGCCAAAGTGAAAGGAATTTAGAGGCTACTTGAATTGCATGGCTCTCTTTGGTATTATTACCAACCCATGAGTGGGTTGTATATACTCATAAATCTTCTGTCTGGAAAGGAGGGCTGAATTCCCTTGCAAATTTTAGCTAGAGCTGAAAAATCTAGACTTTTAAACTGACTGACACAGGGTTTTTAAAAGACAGGCTTTTCTTCACTAAAGAAATAACTTCAGTATTATCTCTGAAAGATCTCACTGAGGAAAACCAACTCTTACACAACAGCACAGACACGGAACTGAGAAGAAGTTATGTAACTGGAAGCTCCTAGAGCATAAGCAGTGGGCTGCAGAGCCCTGCTGCCCAGAGAGCTGCCAGACACAGAGGCAGCACCTGCACGCAGATCTGTGCCTGAGGAACACTTCTCCCTCATCCTGCAGAGCCAGGGAGCTTAGGAGAAGCCAGGCTTCAGTGGGACACTGCCCATATGCTGCTGCCTGCCCAAGGGATGGATTGTACAGGCTGTGACAAACAGCAGCCGCTTCTCCAAAGCCCCCAGCGCCCTTGGTGAAGTGGGACACAGAAGGGCACCAGCTCCCTTCCCACGGGCTTTGGCTGCTCTACTTCGACACAGAGAAATCTGAAGAGCAAATCACTCTTGCAGACACCAGCCACAGTATCTGCACAGTATTCTTGTCTGCATGCTAATCAGCTTTTACAGTTTTTCCAGGAATGCCTCGTTTACAGGCAATCTAATCTCACACATTACACAGTGTATCTTCCAGCCTTATGCTGCTGCAATTGAAATAAAGATATACAGATGAAAATCCTTAGAAAAATGAGATGCCAGAAAATAAAGTGGAAAATATCCAATTAATTACAGACAGCTCAGATATTTTCACAGATTCAGACATCTTGGTTACATATGTCACAGACCGATAACACTCACAAAAACATGAAGCCTGAATTTCTCTTTGCTGCCTATAGGTTCGGATGTGACCTCTGACCCTGACAACATCCCCAATCTCCAGCTTGGTTTTCTGGCTCACTGTTTCTTGGAGTTTCTTCATCTGTTCAAACACAGTGAGACTGCTGGGTGTGCTTGGATGACCTGCAAGAAGTGAGGGAAAGGGAGCCAGGCATTAAAGTCAATGCATTAATTGTCCTTTTGCATTCATCCACCTAAGCACCGAATGAGTCATATTACTAAAAAAAGGTAAGGTCTAGCAAAACTTCTAAGGTAGCAAAACTTCTGGGTGACAGTTTACAGTATTATATTTATTTAAATAGTTCACCTGGGGAAAATATAAAAGCGAGGAGATACTGATTTACCACTGAAAATGTCATAGATGGGTTGCAAAATTGAAACATAAATTTGAAATGGTTTTTGTCATTTTTTGATTTTGTCATCCTAAGATGGATGAGAGGGGAAAAGAAAAGTCAGCTGAACCTTTTATATAAAAGAATGAGTCATCTGAGGTGGGGCCAAAGCATTCATGTGATGCAATTTGATGTCTACACTGAGGTGAATGCAACTTGACAGAACTTCACGTTTACATAACATAACTTTACAGGACAGTAAATCCTTCATAACTTAAAACCTGTTTAATGCTCCTAGTATCCCTGATCACAATGACAAAAGGCTGGAAGAAAGTTTCCTGTGTCCCCTAAGAGCTTTCTTTAGCAGGTACAAATGAATCAATCTCCATTATTAGCATAGTAGTGCACAAGCACTACTGATGTATGTGCAAAATAAGAATACAAGGCTGAAAAGCATTCTTGGCCCTCATTCTATTTCAAGCAGTGTTTCATGCAATTCCTTTTAATGCATCTAAGTTCCTCATTTAAGTTCCTCAAAACTGATTTGATTGTGTGTCTCCTTTTTTTTTTTTCTGAGAGCTGTGCCAGATCATCACCTCACCAAAGTGAGAGCTGTCTTCTACATTCCAGCTGGGACCATTTGTACCACCTGTCACATCATTGTTAAATATAAGTATGAATTATCTGTCTGTATAAATGGGCTTGTTCCACAGACATCAGAGTTTTTGACTTTTACATCAAGCTTTCCTTTCTCCATTCTATTAATATGTATCCCTAACACTGCAGATGACACTAGTAAGATTTATTTCAGTAGGATTTGATCAGCTCCATATTAGGGTTGTCAATCCACTGCATGGGCTTCCAAGAAGATCCTAAGTAGAAAGAATTCTGTAATTTGATCTACAGGAAACAGTGGGAGAAAAAGCAAAGAGACAGCCAGACACTAGTGAGTTGTTCTGTTAGTGAGTGCAGTAATACATTCATTTCAAATGCACAATTACTGCACATTTAGGACTTGCCCAAATTGTAAAAGACTGTTGGCATCCTCCCACTGAGTTTGAAGCTACTTTCAAGTTCATTGCTGACGGTGTCTGTATGAGCAGGAGAATGTGAATACAAACAAAGTGAGGATAAATCCTGAAACCACTATCACAAGGGCAGGTCAATGGACTGACTTTGGAAACAAAAGTTGTGGCACATTTCCAGCCTAGTTCCTTGCTAGATGAAGTCACAGAAAGAACTTTAAGAGGCAAATTCTCTGAACAATGTCACAGCATAGAACTGAAATATCATATTACTCAAATAAGGAAAAGGCAGGGACAGGACATAATGTAATGGTTTTATTGGCATCACCATTGAACACAACATAAAAAGTAATAGAAAATTCCCAAAATGGCACAGGCTGTATGATGTGGTGGTTTAAAATTAAAAAAAAAATTAAAAATTGAACAGTTGAATTTGCTCTTCTGCAAGTTTGATCACTTACTAAATTATGTAAGACAGATATAAGTAAAAACATACAGTTAAAAGAGGAATTATTTATTTGATAAATTACCTGATAAAGGTGTTTCTACTACCATGGGATTTTTCCAGCAGACACAATTTATAACTCCAGTACTATCATCCACTGCAAAAAGAATTGCAAGAATTACAGAATAGGAAAGCAGGTAGTCATGTTCCAAGAAGTGAAGATACATAAATATGTAGGGAGATAGCTGCCAAGGATATCTCATTCCAACCGGTTTGAAAGGGAAAGTGGGTATCCAAACCCTACTTACATATCTGAAATAATTTCCATGGTTGTTTCAGACACGGAAGTAGCTCAGCACCAGATGTGCTTATGTGCATAGTCAGCAAAATAACAGGTATATTCTCAAAGAAAAACCATACACTAGTTTAAATGATGAGGCTTCAGTACATATATTGGATACTAAGGGGTTTCAATCTTGTTGACAAGGTCCAAAGAAGAATCAGTGTTGAAAGCTAAAGTCAGACAAATTAAAACAGTAAACCAGGCACAAACCACAGAAGCATTACTGTTACAGTGAGGAAACAGCACTTCAACATTTGGGGGTACAACCACGTGAATAAACCAGGAGTGCAGCTACCTGCAGCTGCTTTGGCTTCCACGCCAATGTTGTGCTCAGAGCCTGCTGGCCTTTCCCATACAAGATGATGTCCAGTGAGCAGAAAGGCAGCTCCTCTAGGCAGGAAGGACAGAAGACAGCACATGCTTGTGGTTCTGCTCTAAGCCAGGAATTCCCGACTTAAAGTGTAGGTGCTGGTGGCATGCATGCCACTTCCGCTGCTGAAAAGGCTCAACACCTCTTCCTGAGCACGGAGCTGTTTTTCCTGTTTTGCCAGTATCCAATGAAAATAAGTTTTATGATTTCTGCTCCAGGCACTGCATTGTCGATGACAGCAGGAAAAGCCAAAACTCAAAGGAAACTAAAAACCGTCAGAAGAATCAATTTTCTGTAGATCAAGGGACTGTATATAGACGGCCTGTGCAGCAAACACTCTAAATAGAAAGGCGCTAAATGTCTGTCAAGGATCATCCAGCCGATGCTCCAAGCACCTTGCTGCTTGAATGTAACATCTCCAAGACTGAGATTCCACTCCTCACAAATGGAAACCTGCAATTTTCTTCTTCTCCTTATACCAGATTCATTACTAAAAAAAGTAACAGCAATGTTTACCAGGAAGGTGCTGATTGGTACCTGCAGTCATTTCCTCCGGGAACCATAGCATAAAAGCAAAATGCCTTTGCATCACCTCAGGTGTTTTAAAACAATCTCCCTGTTTGGGGGGGGTCTAATTTCAAATCATTGTCTTGCCTTCCTGTTTCTGAGTAGTTTAGCTGCACATTCCTATTAGCAACCCTACAGCATTTTTAAGATGCAGGCAATTCCAAATTCCGTCACAAAACTATGCTCCTCTCTGCTGTCTCTGTTTTGAGCTGCTGCGTCTGCAACTATTTCAGCAGCTTTAATTTTGTACCAGAGCACAGATAACGATCTGCTGGTAGGATTTCCTCTCCTTGGTACAGACAGACAGCAACTATTTCAGTAGGAGTCAGAACCCTCATAAACCATGCCAAGCCATCTATGCAAGCCAGCAATGGCAACGAGAAGCAGGGCAGATGACATTTCACTCTTGCATTCCCACAGTTTCTAGATGTTCCAGCTTGCACCAACTGAGACAGACAGGCTTCCCAAGAAGGGCTTGGAAACGAACCAAACAAGACTGAAGGATTAGAAGGCCAGACTCCTCCTCCTCAATGTAACAGCTGGAAACAGAGTCCTGGAGAGACTGACCTGTACTTGACCACACAAGGAATCTGGTAGCAGAGCAAGGTTCTGAAACAAAGTTTTGCAATTTCAGAGATGAAAGCTTTGAGCAAAAAGACAAGTAACTCCTGAAGCGCAGATGAATGGGAACTCATGCAATTGTATTCTAATTAGACAAGAGAGTGTTAATCTATTTTGAATGCACTCAGGGGGTCTACAAACTTTTGAAAACTTCCTGTGCTCCCTGTGCCGCCCTTCCTCATCTCTTTGGATTTAAACTTTTGTTTATTTGGGGTTTTTGTGGGTTTACTTTTTCCTTGTTTGTTGGGGTTTTTTCCTGGTTTTTGTTTGTTTGGCTTTCGTTTCCTTGATTCTTGCTTAATTATTTGAAGGGTAGCTCAAAGCTCCCTGTTAAACAAAACAATTGTGTTAATTTTTATTTCTTTATGACAAAAAGGGTATGGCTCTTGTCAGGCCTGCATGAACCTACTGAGATGCCAGTGATTTTTTTTTTTTTCATTTGATTTTAAGGCAACTGCCTTTCAGCCTTTCAAATCAGTTTTGGAGTACAAATAAAACCACATGTGATGTTTAGTTTTACTAAAAAGGAAAGGGAAAAAAAAGAGGTCAGAAAGGTGCATTAGCTAAAATATGAGCTTGATCAAAGGTACGTTTTAATTAGATATCTGTCTCCTAACTTATCATAATAATAGCAATAAACAATCAAATCAAAGTGTCAAAATCAGGTTTTACATAGCACGTAATTTTTGTTTTTTAAGCCAGGAAAGAGTAAATTAACTCCTTTTTACAATTATGATTTTGTCACCAGTTCTGGCTGTAGTTTTCAGCAGAGGACCTAAGATTCTTTAAAGTGAGTGCTGTGTATTCTGAAGCAGACAGATAGGAAATGGGGGGGGGGGGNGGGAATCATGGCAGCGACACAAAGACATTTCAGTTCCCTATCCGAGGGAAAGTACAAAGGGGGAATTGCTTTGTAAGTCACTTTTAAGCAGATGGAAAGTGAGCAAGTCCTGAGCAGTGTGTGGCACTCCAACTGATGCAACCCCTGTGACTCACCAGAGTCTGTTGAACTGAGAGATGCAAGAAGTTACAAGCAGGAAACTGTCTAAGAAGTTACAATTTTGCGCCTGCCTGAAAGGGAGGGCAGGCTGGGGAGGGGCACCCTGGCAGGTAGCCTGAAAACTCAAACCAGGAACTGCTGGAACAAAGAGTGGAGTTGGACCTGAAAGGACAGCAGGAAGCCAGGCTCACTGTGAGCCGCACTTGAAGGTCGGCTGATCTAAGGCCTTAATTCCACTACTCTGCAGTTTCTTCTTATTTCTGTTCCTCCACTTTCTGCCCCAGTCAAACATTTTCAACAGGTTTAGTTGTTAAACTGATGCTGAGAGCAGCATGGAAAACCCTCGCCCATAGAATTGGTTTTGTCTTGGTCATTTTGATTCTGTCTTCCTCTGTTGTCATGAAGTGATAAATGCATTTGCAGTCAATGCCACTCTGCAGCAGTTTGATGACTGGGAGTCAACAGTTTGGGACCTGGTTAAGTCTTCAGCTGTGTCTTCACAATACTCCTGAGGGTCAGGGAACTGCAGCTGACTCAGTTTTACAAGCAAAGGAATTGGGAAGGAGAGGAACTCTATCACTTACCTCCACCAGGTGAAAACCCACGGCAGAGGAAGACACTGGGCATAAGGGCTTCAATAGGATCTGTGCATTTGGCTCCCCCTTCCTACTGTGAGGTGACGTCCCCCCACCTTTTGAAACTTGCCACATCACCACTGCTCCACTCTGCTTTTTCTCCAGATGTAAAAGACAGCTGAACAAAATGGCAATCAGATGTTTCCATATTAATAAAATTGAATACTGGGAAAAGCAATAGGGAGGAGACAACTCCCAGCTGGTGTTGGCAAGGACTGGTACTATGATGCTTGAGTTAATTTGTTAAGACTCTTGTGCATCAAAACATAAACAAGCTCCTGACTGCTATTAGAAGTTGGCTCCAAGAAATGACAAGACATACAAAAAGTCTGAAGGGATGTCTAAGGTTCAAATACGGAAGAAGTGATTTCCCATTTGGGGGCACCGTTAAATCCGTTTGCATCTGACCAAAGGAATTGCCTATATAGGAGGGGAAGGTGGTAGAGTCCAGTGACAAAGCAACAACCAAAATTAAGATTTGCTACATGACCCCAAATGAATCAATTATCCTGTGTTAACTATTTAATTCTCTGTTTTTGAAGTGGAGATAAACAGTAGCTTCCCTATATTTGCCAAGTAATCTCAGCTGCAGATACACATTATATTAGGATAAGAGCACATTTGTTTCAAGAATAGACAATGATCAAATAAGGAAACCTTTCAGTTCTAACAGTAACTTCAGTAACTAAGATAGAAAGCTGATAAGTGCAAGAAGAAAGAAAGAATTTTTCCTTACCTCCATAATTATAAAAGGCATCTCGCTCCTTCGTTTGAACCACTATCCCAACAACATCCACCTGTCTGACTGGATGTCCATTATAAAAGAATATACCTAGACACAAAACATTCTTGATTAGTGTAACTATTTCTTTCAACACCCTACCCTACATAGTCACATTTGTCAGTAAAAAACCATACTTTCTTGCATATTTAATATATCTTAAATTATGCAATGCCTACATGGGAAAAATCCCCTGAATCACTGAAGGCTAGGAACACTAAAAGGAGAAAGTATCAGCTCTACTTAGGATACCAAAGGCCTGCTTTTGTAGGGTGTCAGAACCTTATTAACCTCTTGTTTTCTTGCACGTTTGGATCTGAAACACAGTTTGTTTGCTGCAGGCATTGGGGGGGGGGAGGGTTGTTTGTTTGTTTTGTTGTTTCATTTGGGTTTTTGTTTTGCTTTGCTTTGTTGTTTTGTTGTTTAGTTTTGGGGTTTTTTATATCTTCATAAGGCTTCAGAATAAATAATAGAACACAAAGGAAGCAGTTTGAGCTTCTCACAATGCAGCTGTTCCTGATTAAGGCAGAGCCTCCGAAAGGAAAACTAACATAATTCTGTCTTTCATTTCTAGAAGAATGGGAGCCGTGGGGGCAGGGGGAGAGCAACAGCCCTCTCAGACTGCAGAGTACACTACTGCAGTCATTGTGGACTGCATCCTGAACTTCAGCTTCTGAAAACACACGTTCTAAAAACATCCCTTCAAAGCTATTTTTGTGCATCTATAAAGATAACTTGAATAACACTTAGAAACATGTCCAGGAAACGGTGAGAAATCAGAGCCCAGTGGACTCTGAGAGCACTGAGGTTGCCTCCCTCTGTAATCTCTTTCAAGAGAGTGACAAATGTTGTTAACAAACACTAATGTAAACATCACACACTGAGGCTTCACAGTCCACCAGCAGGAGGAAAATAGGGCAATAAGCTCCAAATATACCCTGGGCTGGCTAGTTTTCAGTGAATGTGTTTTGTTCAGTTTTCAAATACTGCTGCTTTACTGAAATAAGCCATCTGGGATGTTCAATAACTGTCTTCTGAAAACTAGATAACTCGAGGGACTCAGAAGGGAACATTTGGCTCCATACACTGTGGCAAGTGTTATTCTTACAAAGGGAAACACGGCAGCAAGGGAGTCACAAAAATGTTCTGTATAAAAAAAAACCCCAAAACCAAAATCCAAAAATAACTTGTCCTACATAGCTAGCAGCCTTAAATGAGCCTGGAATTAACTTTCTTCACACGAGACAGAGAAAAAACACAAAAGTTTCAGAAGAAATCAGAGGTGATCAGACAAGCAGCTCATAACAGAAGTTTTGCTCACGAAAATCCACTGCAATGTTTTGAGGATGCATCTATGACTGTCATCTCAGATCTGGCTATACTGATCGTGCAGTCACTGGTCAGGTCTGGCATAGAGAATGTTTAGCAGGTCTGTCCACTTGTCTCTCATTCCATTTACCAGGGCACAGATAAACACTGCCATAGAAACCCCCAGTGGAGATGCTCCCAGTGTATGTAGTCATTCACTGAATCTTACAACATCTCTGTAAAAGGTCTGGGCTAGTTTCAGGGTAAGTCTGTAGAGCAGAGACTCCAAGCTCCCGATTAAGCAAACAAGCAACATGTTATTATGTTTGTTTCCCAGTTAGTAAGCTGAGTTTTGGCAGGTGACAGAGATCAAATAAAACTGGTTCTCTCTACTCCCATAAATTCACGTAGAACTCCACCCCTACTCTCCGAGAAACTACCCGAATTAATTTGAAGAATGAAATTATATTTAACCTATTAAAAGTAGTTGGACTTGATGACTTCAAGGGGTAAATTACTTCTCCTGCCAGTCTATTTGTTCAAATTAAGTCCACATTGGTAGCAATAAAAATATTTTAAATATTTGAAGCTATGGACAAACACATTCTGTGAGGTTCCTAATACCCAGTAAACAGCACACAGAGCAATATGCCATTACCACAGCAGTGCTACAGGGGGCTATAGGCACAGAGCTCTCTAGGGCAAGTGCTGGTCATGTCCATACCAGCATTACTGTGCTGTTTGCCATTGCTTTAATTATTATTACGTCCTTTTATGCTATTTGTAGCTTCCCTTGCTTGTTGATAAGCTGTCACAAAGCAGCAGTGCATGAAAATTCTGAGAAAAGCTCATTTCTATGATGTGATTATGTGTTACAACTGAGTTTGACACCCACTCTCATTGCAAGGCTGCTAAGACAACACAATTGCTGTTTTTATCTGGGAGGTTTTCCAGCCTTCTTGTCACCATTTATAGCAGCAGAGTAATTGGCCAGGTTTACTGCTTCCCTCTGTGTTGTTTTAAGGGATTAGTCACTGTGGCATCAAATCCTAATGCTTAAAAATGGAAAGAAAAAACTCATTAGGTCATTCAGTCCATTTCCTCAGGGCCAATACAAGACCATTTTGTACAGTAAATTCCTGGCAATCTGTACAGTCAGAATATAAACAGTCCCAGTGAAGGGCATCCCACCTTTTTCCTGGGAAGGCTGTGCCATGGTTTAGCAGATGTCATTCTAGGGATGTTTTTCCTGACATTCGGTCTGTGTTTCTTTCCATTCTTCCTAGTTACAACTTTTTGTTTTGCACTCATTCATTCTTAATTACCATTACTTAATGACTGATTTATAGCCAATCATATACTTAGCTGCAGCTGGTCTTTAAAAGCCCATTAAAGGCAGGAAGCATTGACAACAAACACCTACATTCTTCCTTCCCCAAAAGGTATTAACTTTAGTGTTTTTGTTGTGCTATCATTTGTTGCCAATAAATAAGATACGCTGAAAAATGTCTGGTTTGGTATATACACAGCACCAGGAGAATGAACAAAATTCAGGATGTTGGTTCTAGGAAATTTCATTTTATTTGAAGTTTGGTTTAGAAAATGGTACAGGATTGCAAGCAAGCTTAAATGTGCAGAATGCCAGATGCACAGGAAGTGGAGAAAGCTCAAATGTACCAACTGTAAAGGCTGATATCTTGACATGACAGATACCACCTCCTTAGGATCATCTGAAAAAAACCCAAAGGTAGTAACAAAACTGAAAAAGTTCCTGAAGCAGAAGCCAAGTCAGTTAAGTAAAAGAACAGGAAGAGAAGTAAGAAGGGAAATTCTGGTAATTCAGAGGTAAAAAAAGAGAGCGGGACTGTACTTTCTAGGACTGTTCCTGCTATCATGAAACATTTATTGGTGTTTATAAGGTTAATTATTCTGAATACATTTTCACATGTGTATGTACTAATGTCCGAGTCCAAACTATAATCCAATTCTGCTGGCATTGAATTGTTTTGTATTTTGTTTGAAAACAATTAAAATATCTGAACAGTTTTTACCAGATGCATTTCCTACACCAGTACTACTCGAAGACATTTATAAGACAGGTTAAAAAGGCCTCTAAATAAAACTTACTGTAGGACAAATATCAACAACAGTCTGTAGCCTAATTCTTGCAATGGATTTAAGACAAAAGTCTCCCACCATGTTAAATAACAAAGATATAGATATATTGGTATTTGTGGTTTGTGAAGTCCCTATGTACATATACATGGTTGTGAGAAGAGCAAAAAAACCACCAGTCCTTCATTTCTGCAAAAATAGCACTGCTGCTATCCTTACTGTTAAAAAAAAACCTGAAGAAGAATAACAAAACCTACAAGGCAAAGCACATTCAAAGAGCCAAACAGGGGTACTTTGTCTCTGTGGACAGAAAAAAATCTAAAACCACAAACGGAACACCAAAACCAAACCCAAGACACATACTCTGCTTAGGGTTTATTGCTCTTCCTCATTAATGCTAAGTTCTTTGGGTTCCTCTCTGATAATCTTGCACCTTGTCAAGCTTCAGTTGGGAGCAATGAACCCTTCCACAGCAGAAGACACACTGCAGTCTATTTAAAGTCTGTGTAGTGAAAACAGCAATTCAAGGTCAGAGCCATGTTGCTTCAGCCAATGCTCACATGTGGGTGACACTGGCTGCAGACCAGCAGGACACAGACTGCAAAGCAGACATTGCCAGCAATAGCTCAGAAACAAAAGGTGTGGGGTAAGGTCCAGCACAGAGGCCAGAATTCACAATAAGGTTGTTCCAATGTATGAAGAATGTCATGTATCTAGCACATCTAGAAATAGGAGACAAAACCTCAGAACTTGTATCTGTTTTATAATGTATTAATATCCACAGGAAAAAGCAAAATCACACATCCAGCAATGCCATCAACTGTCAAAATTTTGCAAAAAATGTAGAGACACTAGAGAGGTACAACACATATGGCCAGAAAGGACCAGCATTTTTAGAATTTTAACTTTATCAGAATATAACAAGCACCACCACACAGAGGAAATACAACATTACCTTAACGTAAAAGAGGTTCTGGAGAGAAAGAAAAACCACTTTAACAAATATACTTTATTTTTCACATACATTTCACATACAACCTGTTGTTCTTAAAACACAAAATGTCACTTAGCTTAAGCATATGGAAAAAGACTTTACGGATGTTTGTGAAGTATTCTCTAATCCCTTGATAAAAAGCACAATGAAAATCAATTATAATACTGTGTGTATCATAATCAGCACGTATAAATACATACCTGGCACCTGTTTAGATTCTCTCATTTCTGTAATATCTTTAATATAGAGTCTTGCAAATGCAGAAAACACAGGATCTAGCCCCCAGTGCAGGGAAGGCGTCTCTTCTTCATACTTCTTGGACTCGGACTGCATCCAAAACCTGTGAACACAGAAGGAACTGTAATTGTTTTCTACACAGGTGAAGAGCCGTTCACATATGCCCCAACTAAATGAAAAAACAGCTCATGAGTTTACATACAATAATGCAGCAGAGCTGAGGATGAGACACTGGAGTTTATCTAATATAATGTTATATTTATTTATCAATATTTCATGTGTCACCACATGAAATATTCAAAGTATCAATACTCATGATTTATTTGAAGTACTGAGAATCCAGCAATGGCATTTTCCCCAGTAACTTCAAATGAAATAGAATTTCAGGGATTTTTCCTCTGTGAATCGATAAACGGAGAACTAAAGCCAACATTTGTTTAAAAGAGCAGGATTGTGGGATCCTAAGTGCTTGCTTTCTGTACAGATGATTATTATTCCCCCCATCATTCTCTTTCCCTCCCCTAACATATTCTTCTCATTGTTCATCCTGTGCTTTGTTGTGGAGTTGAGGAAGGATGACTTTATTGAAAACAAAACCAGCCCTCCCTTCTTTATTTTGGGCACGTAGTCTCCACTAACTTTGAAATTGTTACTTTCCCCTTTTACCCTTTCAGATTTCACAGTTTAATGCGTGCCATCTTCTGTCACTACAGATCCAGTACTCTGCTTATCACAGTGTTGATGTCAAAAACCCCAGCACTGGATTCACGAAGATCCTCCTAAAGGTTTGAAAGCTGAAATACTTTCTGTCAGCTTCTCGGGTATGGATAGATACATTGTTCCTGTAAGGCTTTCCAGGTCACCCTCCCATGGGTGTCAGCCCCTTGCAGCTGTAAGTCAAAGGTGCTAAGTGGACTGACTTTGAAGAGTGTGTAATAGGGCTGAGGCTGGGCAGCTCCAGTCTCCTGAGAGGAAGCAGCTCCCAGTGATCTGTGCAGCCTGGGAGAGGCACTCGTAGCGACTGATGCAGAGACAACACACCATGAACATCACGATAGCCTCTTGCTTCACTGAGAAACTACAGAGCCTGGATTCTGCATGGTTTCTGTTTTAACGCTTAAACTTTAATTTGAGGCAAAGGAAAAGAAAAAGGGTGTAGCACAACACGCCAGAGTGTTGCTGACACCGACTCTGTACTGTGTACAGAACTGCAGTTGACAATTAGATTCCTGACCAACTTTTATTTTCTTTTACTTACATAAAGAAAGGACAGTGTTTTTTACCCTTCCTTGGAGTGGTCATTTCTTTGGTGAGATGTTGAAAATATTTCATTTAGTCAGTTCCAGCAGTCACTTCACCACTGAGTAACAAACTGAAATAGTTTTGTTTACACCTGGATTCATGTCTCTCTCCCCACTACAGACAGCGCTTCCCAACCTTTCCTTTTTGCACCTGCAAGATCTGCTCAAAAAAGACACACCATTCTTTCTTCACTCAAGTCTCCTCATGAAGCACCCTTTTTCTGCTGCTGAATTGAGACACTGCTCAATAGAAATTAAGCTGTTAAGTGTATGATCTTAACACAAGCTGCTATTCCTCCATATGGCAGTTCTTTGGATACTTGCTACAGTCTATGTCAAATTTAGACCATAAAGTTTCTCAAGGGAACAAATGGTTTCAACCTGTATTTTACTTGGCATGCTCATTTTCTTAACAAAATTAATCTCCTCATCTCTCTCTTTTTGCTTACAGTCTCTAGTACAAAGTTCTATTCCTTTCTGCTTCACGCCCCCCAACTTACTCCGCATGGTTACAAAGCCTGTCACAGCTCAGCACCTGTTTTTCCTCCTAGACAGACAGCAGACTGAGATAACCAGCCAAAAAGAGACAATCAGGTAACAAGTCTGTCTAACCATTTATATTTTGGGTAAACAGACACTCATTGGGGCAAAAAGCAGAACTCACCCCTGCACATGTGTGCACCTGAGGGGAAATCAACGAAGCAGCTCCATTGGAGATTAAAAATATCTGTATTTTGGCATTTTATAGCCAGTTGTCAAGCCTGAAATGCCCAAATGTCAATAGATCAAGTCCAAACCACAATTTTAGCTTAAATGAAGCATCTCCCCAAAATTTTTTACTGCTTCTCTGTTCTGAAGGGAGAAGATTTCTGCAGAAAAAGCTCTTTCTATCACAGAAAGTGCTGGGAGTTAAACCTCAGATTCTGGAGCTTCCTTCTCACTTCCAGGCCTTGTTAAAGCTCTTCACTGGAGATATTTACATCCATCATATGTCTCTATGTGGAGACCACTCTGCTTGGTTCAAGCCTGCTACAGACACACAACGCTTTATCCTACAGGTCTGGCAAAGATTCCTTGACAAAAACGAAATCATGCCCCCAGCATTATGAAGGCATCACAAGATTCCTTGAAGCCCACAGGACAAATTTGCTGAGGTCCTGAATTACAGACATTCCATCCACACCAGGCTGGGACAGTGAAACCGTACTCCAGCCACCCACTCACTTTCAGCAATGTCTGACAGGCACACGAGGGCATTCTGCACAGCAGTCAAAGCCTTCCCTGGCCTCTTCATGGTCCCAAGAGCCCTCCCAATCCCTGACACCACCCAAAACCAAGCCTATTTTCTTCCTTCCCTCCCAAGTGGCTGCTTGGTAGCTACATTTGAACAGTGGCCTATTCGAAGCCAAAAGCTTGTGGTCAGCTGGAAGGAAAAGATATTTACTGCCTCCTGGATGTACTGCTTGCCTCCACACACCGCCAGTACCAGTCCATTCTTCTCAGCAGCTGTCTGTCTGCTCCTACAGCAAAGCAAGATGTAAGCTGTTTCCAAAGTATCTGTTCAGGGAGTTTCCAAGCTTCTTTCAGGCAGATTGAGAGTATCAGAAAACATAATTCCTACAAGGCTGACAAAATTCTTCCTATCAATTTATCTTTTGCTATATAATAGTATCTTCCCGTAACTTTTTCTGAAGTTGGCACAGGAAGCCTCTCCATCCTGGGGTTAATTAATGAGTCATCCTGGCAAAAGTGGAACTTTCCATTATGCTAGAAGTGTTTTCAGCTCTTAACTGGTACCATTGGTGATATGCTATCAGCAAAGAAGATAAGAGCTGCCCTGTACAAGGAAGATCCAAGGGGCAAATAGGAGCATTGTGGAGATGCACGACGTTATAACCAATGAGAACCAGACAGCAAACAATAGACAATTCTGAACAGATAGTATATGTACAAATGTTTAAGGACTTAACTGGCTTTTGCTGGGAGATGGTGATCAGGCTTAGCAATATAAACAACACAGAGTCCTAGCAAAAGGTCATCCCTTTCTGCATTTTGTTTTAAGTGCAGCATAATGACTTCAGGGTTGCTGTAGTGCAAGGAATTCAATCCTGATACGGGAGAAAAAAGGCAAGAGAAGCATCCAGTCCACCGGTTTACTAGATAGAAGATATCTGTATTCTATTTTTAACTCCAGAAAAAGGCTATAAAGGCATAATCAAAACCAAAAATAGAATTAAGTTCTTCTTGGGAAAATAACTCGGTTTGAAGGGCAAAAAATCTCAAGTCTACATAGCAGGTATCTAAATACAAATAAACAAGAAGCCTCGATCGGAGATTATTCTAACATATTAAAATAAGGCTGCCTCCTCCACCTACTGCTATCAATGTTAGTTTTTCTGACTCTACTGACAAGTCAACCACGTCCCTAATCCCCAGAGGTATCTTGTGAGCTCAGAAAGGTATTATTCTAGAAGGGAAAGCAAGGAAAATTGGCACCCTTACCATCCATGCCACCACCCAAACCCATTTTCTTTCTTCCCTCCTAAGCAGCCTACCTGGTAGCCTTGTTTCAATAGCTTCCTATTTAACACCCAACTGATTTATTCAATAGAATCAGCCCTGGTCAACAAATTTCTTGGCTCACATTCTTGTGCCCACCAGGTACCTTTTCCAAAAAAAGGTAAATGGTCCTTTTCCAATCGCAGTGCAATTGAAACCTCAAAGAAGAGTACCTGTTTTAATATTTCTCGTTGTCTTTTCTCCAAATTTGATTAACAACCAAAGCTCTTGGAGAAAATTGCCTTAGTTTGGGATTAATCATTTTGAGCCAAGAAAATGCGTCTTGCCAGCGGTTGTCTGCAACTGCTCTGCAAGTGCTGGCACACTGCTGCAAAGACTCTTCCTCAAGTTAGCTGTGAATCAGAAGCACAGAATTTATGCACTAATACAGGCAACTTAAACATCCTACCAGGCCTTCATTCTTCTCCAAAGGCTGCCACTACTATATTAGCACTGATGATTTACACTGGAAACAGCTCCTAAACTGTTGGAGTTGCCAACCCAGTGCATTAAAACAACTTAAAGTCACCGCTGGTTTACTTGAATATATCAGGCCGCAAACTGTGGCTGTCAAAAACTGCTTCACAGGTCAGCCATTCCTGCCACAGACAAAGCAACTTGTGGAAAGAGGAGCAGAGTCAACAGCTGGGTTTTGTAACGCCCTCTGTCATCTGAATTGAAATCATCTGTGTCTGAGTCAACACCCGATGTGACAAATGACTATTATTCAACTCTTCATGGTCAGCAGAGGCAATTCAGGCATGGTACAGTCAAACCCACCATATTTCAGGAAATGTTTTTAATTACCTACAGCCACATACAACATTTTAAATTAAAACCAAATAAACCCATTGTACTATTATACAAGGAAATCTTACTGAGCTGGGAAGTAAAGCCTTTGGTTATAGTTAATACAGAACAAAGGTTCTAAACACGAAACTCACCCAAAGATTTTTTAAAAACACATAATTAAAAGAAAGTTTCCAACACCAGTAACAAGATGAAAACCGTCACCGAGACCCAAACACGTTACTGAAAGATAAAAAAAAAGGTTCCTGGAAAACAGCTGTTGGAAAACTATCAAACAGTAAGGTAAGAGCAGTTTGGATCTACCTCCTACCCGGTCATTCTATTACAAATCAAGATGGGGCAAGTACTCTCAGTCTTTCATAATAAACCACCTTCTGCTGCTGTCATGTTAAATCCTGTCAGTTTTGATGCTACATGCTGCATGTCTTGCAGTTCTTATATAGAAGTACAATTCCAATTAAAAAACATAGTTTCAAAACAAAATTAAGAAATCGAGAACTCCTCTGAACTTACAGAAGTTTAGCACTTCCTGAAATGTTACTTGTATAAGGGTTTAACATTCGTCTAAGCTGTTCAGATAACAATTTACCAAAAGAAAGAATTATAGACTTTTTCTTAAAGATACTCCTTGAAATTTTAAACATCATATGTCTTTTAATTACATTAGTTTCTATTTCAATACACTTCCCTGGCAAGCAAAGTGCAAGACAAGAGGCCCATCACTGGGACCTTTAGCCAGTGGGGAATCTATCAACAACCCAGAAAGGCACTGCCCACAATGCCCATAAGGCAGGATACAGGTTGGGGCAAAAAAGCCTTGTTTTATCAATAAACTGACATGGGTATTGTGTAACAATCTTCCAGTGGAGTTAATGTCTCCAGGTCGTAACTTGTAACATGCCTCCCTCCCTCTGATTTTACCTTTCCACAGCACTGCCTGGAAAACCTTCTGGACAGATGCATGTGGCTGCAGGAGACCAGACAAACTGGCTCCTCCAATGTCTACAGTCTTGGAAGGAAGGGGAACAAAGCTTACAGTTCTAGATTGCCTCCTTTTGGCATTGGAACTTGTTTTAAATGCAAGCTAAACCTTGTAACAAGGCTTTGGCACTCAATTCTCCCAAAACACGATTCTGAAAAACTAACAGAGAAGTGTGTAACAGAATAAACAGCAGAAGGAGCTATTTCTGATCCTTGTCCCATGCATTAACCACAAGATAATTTCCCATAGATCAAGAAATCAGCAAACCACTCAGCAGACCAGTAAACCAGCTCTGTACACGTATTTCTCACAGCCACCTGTAAGCTTACCAGAAATAAGATAGTAGGCACTCACTACAGACATTCAGAAAGCTTCGCTTCCTATGCGTATTTTAAAGCTATTGGATAATCACACTGAAGTGCTTTCTTCAACTAATTCCCTAACCTGTCTCGAGCAAGGGCAGGAGGAAGCCTGTGAAGATGATTAACTCTCTCTGAAAGCTCTTAATCACCCACAGTGCTGCCAGAGTGAGCTGAGCTGCTGAAAAGACATTCTTTCACCGGGAGAGAAGGTTCTCAGCTATTAGTGCAAAATCAAAACAAAAGTGAAAATAAATTACTTCTTATAAATAGTAAGTTTCTTGCTTGGAAGAACAGTGGCATGATAGCAAGAGGATTCCAAACAGGCTGTTGGAAAAGGAAAATTTTTTGACAGATACCTACAATCAGGAGGTGATGCTGCCCCTCTACTCAGCCCTGGTGAGGCCACGTCTGGAGTGCTGTGTCCAGTTCTGGGCTCCTCCGTACAACAGAGACATGGAGCTCCTGGCGTGGGTCCAGCAGATGATTAAGGGACTGGAGCATCTCTCATATGAGGAAAGGCTGAGAGAGCTGGGTCTGGTCAGCCTGGAGAAGAGGCACCTAAAAGGGGACCTCATCGATGCCTATAAGCATCTGAAGGGAGGGTGTCAAGGTAGCGAGCCAGGCTCTGCTCAGTGGTGTTGGGCAACAGGACAAGAGGCAGCAGGCAGAAATTGATGCACAGGAAGTTCCACCTGAACACGAGGAAGAACCTCTGTACTGTGTGGGTGAACACGCAGGGTGTGGGTGGTGCAGGCTGCCCAGAGAGGCTGTGGAGTCTCCCTCACTGGAGACATTCCAGAACCATCTGGACACAACCCTCAGTAATGTGCTCTAGGGGGCCCTGCTTGAGCAGGAGGTTGGACCCTTCCAACCTTATCCATTCTGTGATTCTGTAATTTACTGGGACAACACAAAGGAATTAACTAACAGAGAAAACAGAATGAAACCTAATTCACCCTGGCTTAAGGCAACACAGTTAACTTTCCTACTCTGTTTTAGCAGTGTAACATAGATTTAGTGTCACTTCCTGAGTGAACATTTTCAAATTTCAGAAATTTGAATAGAAGTGACAAGCATTGGTTAATAGCTTTCTGAGGCTACTGTGCCTGTGAACTCTACAAGTTTGACTCAATTTCTAGAGGCAAGTATTCCTGTCCATTTCCCTCCCCCTCCTTTGAACTGGTTTATGCTTCTGGTCTAAATTAGAACAGCCTCTGGAATAAGTCAGAATTTATATGAACATTCATAGCACTACAGAGCACTCCATGACAACCTGAGACTTCAAAATAATTAACCTATGATTTGGTCTAGGCACACAGTTGTGATTTGAAGTTCTAAAAATATTCCTGGCACATACCAAAGCTTTAGATTATGACAGACCCGCTTAATGTTCTGAAATCAATTTGCATTTTATTTTGCTGTGGAAGTGGCCCTTTTAACTTTATCAGGACACTGCGAGACTCTGCTTGAAACATGGTGTCAAACAGCCCAGTTGTTGATATATACAAAGTAACTCAAATTAGAATAATTTTGAAATCTCAGATCCAACTAGGACCATCATAAACTAACTAAAGGCTGAGATTTCTCATTTGGAGTGCTTTTGGAAGATCAAGACCTAACTGTTACTCTTCTTTGAAAGATTAATAAAGTTAGCTTGGCATTTATCTTTGATTCTAGTCCAGCTACATTTGTTGTTTGGGTTTTTTAATGTTATTCCAGAATTTTTTTTTTCACCTTCAAATTGAGAGTCATAGCACTTCCTGTCTGAAGGCCCTTCTTGTAGAGAAATGTTTAAACATCCCAAAAGTCAAATCTGTGCAAAATGTAAGGTGTGTGTGGGGGAAGCATTGAGCCTATATATTATTACGGTATTGTCTGTTTTACTGGGAGAAGTTTGAAGAACAAAGTAAGAACTCTGAATATAAGAACAAAACTTTTGTTATGCTTTTCTAATGCTCCTCACACAGGTCCTCTGAGCCATCACCTAGGAAAAGTATCAAAAGGGTGGGTGTTTTGTATCAAAAATGGTACAATTCCCAGCCTGCTACTCTCTGAATTTCTTTTGCAACCGAGCCTTCTTTCTGAGGACCAGGGCTTTTATACCTGAAATCAAGCACAGGATGTCTTAGTCATACCCAGGCTGCTCTGAACTAGGCTTTAAACAGAAAAGTTTCGGAAATACCAAAGGTGTATAGATATTTCTGAGTTCCTTAAGACAAATTGTACTGCACAGTATTCTGTGACTAATCTGAAGAGTAGGTTCTTCTCAGCTAAGGAAGGCTGGCTCATAATCATTTATCTTCAGCTGCTAAATTATTAGAACCTGCTAAAAATCCAGAGATTGTCCTTTATTAACCTTTGGTTAAGCAATTTTTGTAGCTCTCTGAGGGTGTTCTGAAATAATGAATAATTTACCGATGCTCCATCTGAAGTCTCATCACTGAGAGCTGACATAGGACTGATACACAACCACCCCAAACTGTTCAGGAGTCCTTGTCCTGCAACACGAGCATCTTCAGTAACTCCCCTCCCTGCAGAGAAAAGGCAGCTAGGCTTTTCTGCTAGTAATGATTTTTTCCCATCTTTAAGAACTTTTTCCAAATCCAATCAAAAGGCACTAAATGGACAGAACGTTATGTAGATTATTGAGAAAAAAAACCTCCCTGACAACTGTGGCTGTAACTTCTTCCATGAATCACTGTCACAGCTAACATGATAAAGTCATTACTATTTCCGATTTCTTGGTATGTAAAAAAACCAACAGCCTTTTATAAACTAATTTAAGTGTCTCCTTAATTGCATTTGAATTTGAATAAATGCCATTTCCTACCTCATGCTCTGAAAGGAAGTCACTCCTGTATACTCTATCCAGAAGGATACATTAATGCTCAGTCAGAAGCCACGGGAATTATTTTTCACGTAGGTAATTTTATTTTCTGCTACAATTCGGTCCATGTAATGTAATGGGCTTTTTTGGCTTAATCCATAAATATTGCACAGTGTACTATAAAACATAATTTTGTGGATTAGCTATTAAACATCCCTTCTGTCAAAAAAATAAACATTTCAGGGCACTTGAGAGAAAAAGTGCATCACATCACAATACTCTGTTTTGTCATAAGCAAGTGCTAGTGCCCAAAGTTTGCACATACTATTGTTGGAGACACAATAGCTGCTGTTTGCCTTAACAATTGACATATTATTGCAGCTCCACTCATTGCTGCTGCACCAAGATGAGATCCTACAGAAAACCAAATTTTACTTTACAACACAGCCAACTATTTTTTTGCCTCATTTTCTAGGTAAAAACAGAAGAACATTGCACACAGAGAAATTATTACAAATACGGTTGTAATACAAAAATAACATTATGCAAGGAAAAACTGCTGGGTTTTTTAGTAAAATCACTTAGTATTTTAAAGTGTAGCTTTACATTGATAAACAGTTGGTAACTCACATTCTACATGTTATTTCCCCTTTTTGCTAGTAGACATATCTCCAATATTATCCCACTGCAATTTCTCTTTTTGGGATATTACTAAAAAATCAATAGTCTTTAGTGTTACTTTTTGGTCAGATTTTCCTTTATTGTGTGTGTAGGAAATGTTCCCTACTTTTCAGAATGGTATATTTTTAATAGTAATTGTAGAAGGCATAGTAAACTTCCTGGTTATGCTCACCACATAACCAGGATTGGGTCTGATGGCCGGCCATCAAAGAAAAAGGTTAAAAAAGCCATAAAAGAAAACAGATTAAAAAAATCATTCATTTTCATATTGCAGAATGAGTCATTTGGTCCCAAGATTCCAGAGCTGATCAGGATCATAAGAGAACACAAAGTCCATGCTAGAATAAAAAGGCTCCTGGGAAAAAGTGAAAGAAAATCAGGATTTGCAGAAAGAAAAGCAGCAATACATGTGGGTTTTTTTTGTTCAGACATTTTTTGTGCCAGTATTGACTGAGAGCAATACTGAGATGCAAAGCTATCTTTATCCCTTAATAAATTTCTAATCCTAGCTACAATGTGAACTAATGCAAATTTGAAAGCCACAAACAAAAAGAGCAAATCAGCTCGTGACTGCTACGCAAGAGGAAAAGGTCTAATTACCATCTGGAGGAAAGACAAACATGGTGCAGCATTTGCAAGACATGCTTTCATGTGACTTAACTAAAGCTTCTAATATCCATCAGATGGAGGGGGCTCCACAAGTTTTAAATAATTTGCCTTGTGTTCATGTACAGTTTTGATCAAATAAATCTTGTTTCAAATTAAATATAACCTCAAATTATTAAAATGGTTAGAAAGAATACAGCAGTATAGCTAAGAGTAGCAGTGTTTTAAAGGATATTATTATTTTAAAAAAGAGTGTTCTAGATGGACTTATTCCTGTGTGGTTCCGTGAAAGATTGTTACAGTCATCACAATACGGAGAAAATTTTATTAGACTAACTACCGTATTAAAAAAATGCAACTATCCACCAGTGCAGCTCAGTATTTTAATATTAACTGAAAATTCCTATAAAAGGAGCTTTTTCAGTTAAATACACACCAAAAAGCGTGCAGCCTTCTTGAAAAGCTTTATCATGAGGACCTGAAGTTGTTAATTGCATTAGTCAGTTAATCAAAGAGAATCAGCTATGTAAGTTTCAAGTTGCTGACATTTTCCATTAAATCTGAGATTTGCTTCTCACTCCTCTACAAAGATATGTCTATTTCTGAATATCAGTCTTGAAGAGGGTTTTCTTGCAGATCAACTAGAAGCAATAAGAAAAAACATTTCTTTTTTGCTATAGCTTCAATAAAGTTAACATGTTAAAACTTGAATGCTTTTGACATGCCATGTTTCCAAGAAATATTCTTTTAGTATTTGTTGAAATATCTGATCCTTATTCAGATTTCGATATTTATATTATTGCTTTTTTTCCCTGCCATTTCATTTCAGATAAAGCCTATTCAATAAAACATCACAGGTTCACTTGGAAATATTCAGGTAATTTGGCCATTTTTGTAGTGGCTCTGTCATCATTCCCAGAAGTGTTGCTGACATCAAGAGAAATGCACTGCAAGAGTTCTGCTGGCAGTGGTGTCTCCATAGGTAGGAAGAAGAACTCCCATCATATGTTACCAGGAAAACTCCCCTCACACAGTTAAATACTGCGATAAAGATAAATATCTAAAATGGGGAAGGTGAACTGCCCTGTGAAGATACATTTCCCCACTGACTGCTGAAAAAGTGTGGCCAATTTAGATTAAACACACAGACTTTTCCGAAGCCAAAATTAGATCAATCCTCTTCCTAAACATTTTAACACACAATGTTTTTTTTACTGCAAACATCAAGTAATACCCTTATAAGTTGAGGCTTCCAAACGCCACGTGTTTCTATGGCAATTCTTAGATTAACTGGTCCTGCAGTAAGGCAATTAAAAAACCCAAACCACATAATCAGCAGTAGGATATCCAGGTTATTGATAGGAGCCTGAGCATTGATCCTGGCTAATGAGATATGGGCAAGCTCTTGAGTGCCCAACCTCTGGTATTATAATTTTTTTCTGTTTATATTACATATGACTGAACTATTCCTGTTACTCATACCATAAAGGCTCATAAAATACCAATTACAAAACTAAGTCTCTTTTTTGTTGTGCATAACAGAAAGAGAAGTCTCTAAGACACAGCTCTATCAATGGTACATTTATTAGAAAGGCTTTAGGAGTGCTGTATATGTAGCATATACAGGACAACTGAGGGATCAGGCCCAGCCAACATGGGTTTGGGGAAGGCAGTTGCTGCTTGACCAACCTGATCTCCTTTTAGGACCAGATGACCCACAGTAAGGTCACAAACAGCACTAAGCTGGGCAGGAGAGTTGATCTGCAGGAGGCCAGGGAGGCTCTGCAGAGGGATCTGGGCTGGTTGGATCAATGAGCTGAGGCCAGTGGTGTGAGGCTCAATGAGGGGAAGGGCCAGGTCCTGCCCTTGGGTCACAACAGCCCCATGCAGGGCTACGGGCTGGGACACAGTGGCTGGAAAGTGGCCCGAAGGAAAAGAACCAGGGGGCACTGGTCAACTGCAGCTGATCATGAGCCAGGAGTTGCCCAGGTGGCCAAGAAGGCCAGTGGCATCCTGGCCTGTATCAGAAACAGTGTTGCCAGCAGGACCAGGACAGTGATCATCCTCCTGCGCTGGGTGAACTAGAGTGATCCAGAAGCTGCATTGGTGCTTAGAACTGAAATGAGCCCGATACAGCACAAGACATTAACTTTGGGAACAGAGCAGAGGAGAAATGGCAGAGCCTATGAAAAATGTCACCACATAACTGGAAAACATCAATAAAAACACGGGGTACATCGATTAAAGAACTCAGAAAGGACAGTGTTGAGTGCCAAAGGTGACAGACAGATTAAGACGGATGAAACAAGAATTACGCTTCAGATTTAACCACGAACAAGCCACCTGTGACCTTACAGCAGTTCAATGAGCTCAATCACCAGAAGAATTTTGGAGATCAGTGAAAGCGTGGGTGGACAGAAAGTCAAGACAATATAAAAATATACCATTAAATATTTTGAAAGAACTGAAGACAGAATGTAGGACTGCAGTGAAAGGGCAATCTATGCTGTGAAGAATACAATTCAAATTAAATTTCTGAAGTGTTTACTTTCAATTAAGAGAAATTGGAGCAGTTTAAAAGAAACAGAACTTAAAGAGGGAGTTAGGAACAGTGGCAAGTGTCGGTGATTGAGTCAATGAGAAAGGATGGTGATATTAAGCAGCACAAAGTATAAAGGAGACTTCTAATTCACAAAGAGATGAAAAAGATTGTCATAAAGAGTTTACAGCTATTTTAAGCCAGTATATTTGATGCACAACCAAGATAGTTCTTTAACATCTTTTCTTTAACATCTTCCTCTGACATTTAAAGGAAGCAATGAATTTTCAAAAAGCATTGCTTTAAATTCCTAAAGGAGAAATTTTAATATAATTCACTTTTACCTTTTTATCCTTACCATCTGGAAACATTTACAATCGCTAAAAACTCCTGCTATCAGGAACAAAAAAACCACACACACAAAATCCAGGCTTCATATAGCCTACTCCAAACCAGGAAGTCACAGCAAATTGGGAAGGATTTGCTACTAGCACTTAACCTTCACCTTATAGAGTTTATTTTTAGGATTGAGTGGCAAGCTGTAACTCCAGAGTGAAAGAACAAGGGAAAAAATGAGAGAGTCACAGTTTTCCTTTTCAAATATCGTGGTTTTATCTTGAATTACTTGTTAAAGAATAAGAAAGAAAAAGTTAAAAGCAAAACCTTATCACTAGATTAATTGCTCCTTTCTTGTGCCGGACTTTCATCTCATATTTTCAATGTCATAGGAATTAAAAGCTCCCTGGAACAGGAAGACTCTCTTTATACAAGTCTAAAGCCACGCACAGGCAGTACCTGCTAACATTCACTCACTGGCAGGATGGCACCAACGTTCTGCTCGGAGCGAGCCTCTTTCATCACCCACACGTTGGCAGCAAACTGACACACGACAGAGGTGCCGCGTGTGAACCGTGCACAGCCCAACGTTTACCAACAGAGCTGAGGCAGAACCAGGCCCTGCTACCCCGGCCCAGAACTGCCAGCTCAACTACACTCGTTCACATATCACTTATGAAATTCTCTTTTAGTTTTGCATTTCTTTCCAGTTATTACAAACTCTGACATTCACACATAAACATCCCCCCCCCGCCCCCCCCGCT
>VZTA01002802.1:99477-298010 GCA_013398855.1 Mohoua ochrocephala
CCCGCCCAGCGGAGCCGTGACCCCTCCTCCGGCTCCGCCGCCGCCCGTCCCGAGGAGGGAGCCCGGCACTTGTTGCTGCCGCGATGGTGACCGGCCCGGCCGAGTAGGGACCGCCGACCCCGTCGGGCAGAGCAGCGCCGAGCCCGGCCCCGTACGGGGCATCGCGGGGTGTTGTCTCCCCGCAGCGCCCGGCGGTGGCGGCGCTTCCCGGGCGACGCCAAGACTTTGGTCTCCGCGTGGGAATCGCGCCCGGCATCACCGCCCGCGCCGAGTGGTCCCGGCGGGCTCAGGGGGCAGCGCCGCCCGCCCCATCCCTCGGCGGCAGCGAAAATGTCCTTCTTCAACTTTCGTAAGATCTTCAAGCTGGGCGGCGAAAAGAAGAAGAAACAATACGAGCACGTCAAGAGGGATTTGAACCCTGAGGAGTTCTGGGAAATCATAGGAGAGCTGGGAGATGGTGCTTTCGGTAAAGTGTTCAAGGTAAGGGCGGGCAGCGCGGGTCGCTTGTGTTGCTCATAGCTGAGAAATGACTCGGAGCGTTGCTTCTGCCTCCAGCGCTGCCTCGGGCTCCCTGTCTGCCGGCTCCCTCACCTCGGGATCCCTGCTGGCAGCGGCGAGTTCGGGAGAACTTGGCCGGGGCGCTGAGCGCTGCGGGGGGACGCGGCCGGAGGCAGAGCGGGGGATCCCGGCGCCTCTTGGCCACGGAGCCTCGTGAAACTAAAGATAGAAAAGACCTATTAGGTCATTGTCCCGCCTTCTGCTCCACCCTGCCCGCTGCTGGATTGCTCACTTCTCCTGTGTTTTGGGTTTTTTTGGGACTCGTGTACAGTATGGCTCCTAACCTGACAAAGACTGCATTTTCTTAGATCTGAAGTTCATACTTTTTTTTTTTTTTTTTCCCCCTGTACGGGAAGGAAGCCCATGAACAGTAAAACTGACTCCTGTGCTGGCTACAGAGCCAGGCTGTCGTCGCTTTAATGGGCATTCTCCCATCTTGTTCCATGTTGAATTAAATAGCTATGTTCTCTTGGCTTTCTCTGTGTGGCAGAATTAATGCGTTGGATCTCCTAACTTCTCTCAGTTGCTCTTTAAATCTTTAAGTGTACTGGTACAAGTAGGGTTTTAAGGATGCTTATCTAGAATTTATCAAGCCAAGTAGACTACAATGACATCGATACAACCCTGCTAGTGTTTGACAAGACTTCGGCGTTCTGGCAAATCTTCAGCCACGTTGCCTCTTTCTAAAAGGGTGTTAATGCTCCATGTTCGGTTTAGGGATAGCGTGGAAAAAACATCCTGGTGGATAAGCATGAGAGAGTTGGGAACTGACATGAATTGAAGCTCTGGAGCAGGTTCTGGAGACTAGGAAAAAATAGCATGAGAGGATGGCATTTACAGTGTTTCTAAGAGCTAATTCGGTCAAGAAACATTTATATTTAGAGTACTGCATCTGAGAGTTTATGAAATCTGGGTACTCGTGAAATTTGTGCTATTTTTGGTAGAAATTATTTAGATATCACCTGTTTGTGAGCAGAAGTGCCGCACTCAGTTCAGAATGTTAGGTGGGGTCATTTCACCCAAGGAATTTGTGTCAATTTGCTATATTAAGAACATCTAGCTTATTTAGATGCTGGTGTAGTACGCAGTCTAGATGGTGGTTCTCATGTCGTTTTGGAAGATGAGAGTTTTGGGTTTTTTGTTAAAATGGCTGGGAATATGTCTGAACTGTCTCTATCATAAAGCCTGCTCACCACAAAAACATAACGTCTCCAACGGCGTTTGCAGAGTATTAAAGTTTTAATTTGAGCTTCGTAGTGGAGTTTTGATTCCCATTTTCTGAATATATGCCTCAGATACAGTACTAAATGTGTGTTCCTCTTCCCCCACGTGCCTTTCCCCTCCCATCCTCAAACCTCTTCTCGCTTCATGTTTATCTATAGGCATGTCTGTATTAGCAATAGTAGTAGAGGAAGGTGGCTGAGCAAGGCAGCTGGGAAATTTTGCATTTCCGTGTACTCTGTACACAAACAGGAGAATGTTTTCCACTTGGAGGTCTTTTTTCTCTTCGAGATTTATTTCTGACTGTGAAATGACAGAGTTCACTGTGGAAATTGATCGTAGGCAGAATTACACGTGTGGTTACACTGGTCAACTTGTTGAAGTTGGCCCTTATGAGAATTAACAGGCAGTATTCCTGGAAAAAAACATCCCATTTAAAAAAGAGAAGTAGGTTACTGCATGTGTTTATCAGCATTCTTTTTGTTTCCATCTAGTTTAAGGAGGAGACTTACACACAGATACAAACTGTACTTGTGTTCCTGCATCTGAGCAAGAAACTTTGGGAAGCAGGAAAGGTGTGTTAGGTTGTTCTTTCATGGATATACACCTCCAATGAGAAGCTGCAGGAACAGACGTTCAATTCCTTTTCAAATTTTGAATTTATAAGCTAGAACAAAGCTCTCAAGAAAGCTTGAAGACTTTGTCTTTAGGTAATGGAAGTGTGGGGGTTGGGGTTTTCATTTTGTGTAATGGATTTTGTTTTATTTGCCAACCCCCCCCATCACCCTAGTGTCAGTTACATTTGCCAAAACTACATTTGCCTTTGTTTAAGGTATTAGGATCTGTGTGTGACAGGGTTTTGGCAGATGTATGTTAAATGGAATTGCCATATAAATAATTCCTTGTGTACTTTGAATTTCTAAAAAGTAGGTTAGATTGGTTGCATGTTATGATTTCCCATAGAGGAGTAATTGGTTTAGTTGTGTAACTGATCTTCTGAACAAAGTGTCAAACATTTAAATAAAAACTCAAAACCAACTCTAAATGATTCTGACAGTACTGGGAAGCCTTGCTGATTAAATTATTTACTTAAAAATGCTGTCCAGTGGTAATTAATTTTGTGTGCAGAAGTCTTAAGGGCATTGAAAACTTGTGATTCATTTGTCTTCTTTGCAATCAAGTACAAGGATCTTGCTTATTTTTTTTAATACCTTAGCCAAATTTCTAGAAGAGCTTATTTCCTTTGAAGCTGTTTGTTCCAGCGTTCTAAGGCTTTTTGAGTTCTGACAATTCATACATTTGTATTCACGGACTCCTTAGTAATGTTTAGAAATACTCTGAGTGTTCCAACTGCTGTTGCAAGTCTCTTGTGATCAGAGGAGCTCTGTAATTGCAGATTACTGATGGCAAAGGTTTACGGCCGGGTGGGACTTTTCATTCTGGCCCTTGTCAGCCTCTTCAAAGAGGCCACTTTTAGGCTGTTTTCCTTTTGCTCTTGGCTAATGAATAATGGTGTAGTTTTCCGTCCTTTTACAATTTGTAGATCCTTGCAGTACTTCAGTGTCAGGTGATGGCCCTTGTAGTGAATTTCGAGTTTCCTCATGGTAGAATTTTTTCCCAGTCTCTTTTATGTGCTTTTCATGGATTATTTAGAATAACTGAGTGGACTGCTAGAGTTCTGACAGACACTGGAGACGCATAATGTTAGCATTGGAGGCTGATTTCAACATTGCAATTTGGCAGTCAGACACAAAAACCCCCTAAAACCAAAAGAGGGACAGTTTGAAACTGCTCTTGATTTGATCAGGTTAAGTGCCCTGAAAAAAACGTGGCTCTTATTGTAATTATAATCAGTTTGCTTTAGAAAGTAGTTACATTATGATATCATGTTGCTGTATTGTGTGTTCTAGTACTCTATTGTGTCAAATCTCAGTTCTGTGCACATTGTAAACATAGCTCTAAGGTAAATCAGAGTGTTAATGACTTTCATCAGCTCTAAACTACTTTCTGCATTTCCAGAAGTAAATGTTCAGATGATGTGAAAACAGACCTTTCACATGCCTGATGTGATCTGTGACTCTTTCTTGCCACACATAAACACCATTAATGAAAATGCAGATATCTTCCTAAGTTAACCTTTTGAATTAAATAGAGTCTTGGGCCTGTATTTCAGTAAAGTTTGCCAGCCTCTTTTGGCAGTAAGAACATTGTACACTAATATAGAAGACTTACATTGCAGAAAGGCATTTTCACAGTGTCTAGTTGTCATCTCTGAGCCCTTCACTAGAGGATACTCCTCCAAGAAATTAATGTACTTTTGGCCGTGATTATGATTATTATGGGTACCATCTGTACAAATATACTAATTTTAAGTCTTCTATGGGACCGGATTCTATAGAGGTAAAACATGTGTCAGTATACAATGTAAGACAGAGTATCTCTATATGGTGTGTGTGTATATATAGAGAGTGTGTAGTGGAAATGTATTTTAATTATTATTAGGTGATCCTTTGGACTTGTCTGGCTTTGAATTTCATTCATGCTTCTTTGTTTGAACAGGAGTGTTCTGCCCATTTATACTATCTCGTTCATCAGCCCAAATCTAAGATGTTGGAAACATTGTGTACATAAGATTCTCATAGGAATTTGGAAAATGAAGTATTTGTATTTCATATGAAGTTACGAGCACAAGTTTTCCGACTCTGACCAATTAACTGGTGCTTGGTTAAAAAAAAAATCTGTTTTTTCTTTAGGTTCAGAGAAGAAATTTTGTGCAAGCTGATAACCATAATCATGGTGAACAGCATTACCCAATTGGATTATCTTCTGAAAATTATAACTACATTAAGTGTTCATATTTACTTCTGTTGGCAGTAGTGGCCAGTACCAGCTCATCTCTGGCTGGTGATAGTGGACTTTTGACAATAGCATTTCTTCAAGTCCAATAATCCAGTGGCGTTGCTTCATTTAAGTTAAGCTTTTGTGTCTGTATTTGAAACCATCTTATCTATAATGTACCTATATGACTTATAGGACAGCTTGGTTTTGCCTTAATGTCTTCTACAGCAGGTAGAAACAAATAGAATTTTTAAGTAGTGATTTAATAAGACTGGACCAATTTTATAATTTAATGATTATGTGTTAACTCCTTTTAATGTTAAAATATGAACTGACTGCTGGTAGCTGCTTAGAAGTACTTTTTTGTGTACCACTAACATCATAACTTATTTTCTAATCCTAGAAAATGTATTGATTAGTCTGGCCTATAAACAAAATAAGGACAGAGCAAGGAGAATTTATACTTTCTAGTTTATTTGGTCTTACAGCACATTGTTCTAAATTCCTACATTTGGATATTTCAGCTTGAAGTTATCCAGATGATAGTAATGTATCATGCTGCTTCCTAGGGTGGGTATCTTTTGCATCTGTAACCTAGGACCCACAGGAATAGATTTTGACCACTTACTTAATATCTAAGCTTGAAGCAGAGATAGGCTTTGTTTTTTCTACTCTTTATCTTTTTACTTACGTGGTGTCATTAGTTCCACTAATTCTTTAGAAGAATTTGGTCGAGCTGTTGAAACTTTGCAGACATTCCTGTATGAATGATACAGTTTCCCTGTGGAAGGATGTTGCTTGAGTTTGTCTGAAGTCCTATATGTTTGGTACTAGTTGGAAGATAAATTCATGTTTGAAAGTCAAACACGGTGTTTCACAAACCAGTTTCGTGTGTGACTCTGCCATGAGCCCAGACGTGGAAAGAAATAGCAGGTGAAAATGTCCTAAATTGAAGTTCAATACGGAAGAATGAATCAGTGGTGCAGAACTCTTGGCAATTTTGATTAAAATTGTTTGCTATACCAAATATGTTTTCTTCTAATTTATTTCCATTCATAATTGACTATATAAGTTGACCTCTCATTAAACTGGAGCAGTAAAATAGTGCAGTTGCCCTCAGGAGGTCTGAATTAATAATATTCTCTTAAGTGCTACGTTGCTTTGTTTAGCCATTGAGGCATTAGTAGATGAGATATGAGAGTTGATTTACTCTCCAGAGACTAATGTATAAGATGCCAATACTAAATTTTAAATATTTAGCCTAAGTAAAATGGAACGAAAACTTTACCTAAAGCTTGCTATGAACAGTAATCTCTGTAAGAGTAGCCTGAGTATTGCAGGGCTGCTGTGAATGATGAAAAGAGATGCATGACAGTTCATAGAAGGCAAACGATTGTAATCTTGCTGATCAGCTTGGTGACTCGCCCTACAACGTTATCTTCATTTTCACACTATTGCAGTTTTAGCCTGATTAGAAGATACCAGATAAGGAAAAGGCAGTATCACTGTTTTAAACTCTGGGAAATCTGTCAAGGGGAAAGCTTCACAGAGCTCTTTACACCTATTGTCACTCCTGCTAAGTTTTCTGAGGAAATGGTAGTGCCAGAAAGTCCTCTGTAAATTGTAGATTGAGATAACAAGTAGCCATTTAAGTCAAGAAAGTTACTTACCTTTCCTTTTTGTCTGTAGCAGGGAAGCATTTGAAAGGCGCATAGCACATGTGTGTCTCACTTTTTGGACATATTTGCATCACTTGGCTTAAAATCAGCATCACAATACTTAACTTATGAGTAATGTATTGTCTGTCTGTTGCATTTGGAATTAAAACTGCAGACAAGTTTGTGGAGGGTAATTATAGAATGCTTATGATGTGTCCTTGGTAAGGCAGTCATCTTTTCCAAGGTGTGAACATAGTTATGTAAACTGTTTAAAATTCTAAGTAAATAGGAAATCATTATTTGATTTTATTCATGTTTATTAAGTTCCCTTTTGGTTTTTTTTTTTCATGTCATCTGATCTATCATATTCCTTAGCTAACTGTTTGTGTAACTGTTTGGACTGTGGTTTCTTTTCTGGAGAGTAAAACTTCAGATTTCGGGCGTAAGCTAAATGTGACTGTTTCATGTCAAATAGATTGCAGAGTGAAGCTTCTTTAAGCTGTTCTAACTTGGTGAAATAAGTCTTCTATCTTAAGTCACATGCAGTCCATTTAATTAAATAATTCCAGAATGGGTTTTTGGGGGTTTTTGTTGTTTTTTTGGGGAGTTGTTAACGGTTTTGTAGACAATATGGTTAAACTTTTAGTTGCTGGCAGGGTCCTCCAGAACTACAATCCTCCAAGTAGTAGAGGATAACACGCCAGCGTTGCAGAGCAGTAGTTGAAAAGTTTCTTTTGGTGATGACTGAAATTCCAGTTTTGACCACCCTGTAAGCAATATTTTAGAAATAATTTGTTGGGTTTGTATTTGGAAATGCCCCAATCCCCAGTTTGGGATTTCTTTTCTTTTATTTTGTTGTTGTTTAAATTGAATGCACTTATGAGTTCCATGTTTCATGGGCCATGACCCACCTTTTGAGAATCTCCTAAGATTGTAAACATCATTCTCCTTCAAAGACAGTTGCGTCTGTGTTCAAGAAGAGTCTGTAATTAAACTCTCTGATTTGAGATTTTAAATACATTCCTTGAGACCCTGGTGGCTGATGTGTCATTTATAAATACTTTTACAGTCTTTGCTTTTTTGTGCTCTCCCAATAACCTTTAATTATATTCAGATTATACACAGGGTTGACAAATTCATAGTGTCTCACCTCTTTTGCCTATTGTCTTATGTTACAGTAGCTGCCAAATTACTCAAATACAATGCTTGTGCTATCTTTTCTTTTGATACTGTTCGGATTGTTCCAGTTTTCCATGTTTAGTGATGGAAAAGCCATGAAATTTGCCGTTGGAAAACAAAGCAGACTGAATTAATAGCACGGAAAGCAGATTGAATTAATAGCACAGAGTAAAGAAGGAGTGATGTTTTATAATTTTTCTTCAAAACCATATAAAATAGCCCCTCTAATTAATTTTTAAGGATTTTGTAACATGATTACAGTATGGAATGCTTGAAGGAAATTTTGAGTCTCAGATATATCTCACATATGTTATGGGGAAACACAGTTTCTCCAGTCACAAATGGGAAGGAATTTTTTTTAGAGAGAAAGAAGACCCAGTGCTTGTGGAATATGTGTGAAGGATGTCAGGCAATAAAAATCATCTGAGTAATATTCAATAAAAGCTAGTAGGCTACCTCAAACCACTTTGTAATGGTATTCATACTTCAACAAAAAATGAAGGCTTTACTGTAAATGTTAATTTTCCACTGGCATTTCAGATTTTCTGTTGAATAAGCTCTACATTCATGATACAAACCAACTGAAGTATATGCAGCAGCAGATTTACCTAAAGCAAAAAAAAAAAATGCAATAAAACGGTAGTGTAAGATTCTTTTAATGTTTAATTCACCTGCTCAAACTACCATATTTGGTTTTAGGAGGATATAGTGTTTCTTGAAGGAGTTCTCAATGTATGTAAAAGCAAGTCACAATATTAAAGTCATAGATCTGTCCTTGGGTTTTAGGTTTTTTTACTGTTTTGGATTAAGACTGGATTTTTCAGTATTTTGTGGGATTGAGTGTGTGTATATAGAGAGGTTAACGTAAGGCAGCTATGCATGAATGGTGATTTGGAAGCTGAGAGAGAGATACAAAGTATTTCCCCTCTACCTTGCCATGTTTATATTTTTTAGCCATTTTCTAATTAGGTAATTACCTATAGCCTAGAGCAAGAAATTGCTCAAACCTAGACTCGTGCTTGAATCAAGTTCCACACAAAATGTAGCTTTAAGAATATTCTGGCTACCTGAGGCATGCTATTCTATGATATGATTTTTAAATTTTACTTAATTTTCTGTGGAGAAGAACATGAAGAAGTGAAGAAGTAAGATCATACTGCAATAGTCAATGTATTGGTTAGTGTTTAAAATTTGCTAAATCTCTGCTTACTGCAGAGGACTGACTGTTACCTTCAGGTGTCCATCTGGAAAATCAGTCTATTGTTTCAGAAAATTTGAAAACGAAGGATGCCATCGAGAATAAAGAAACTTTATAATTTTCAGGAAGAATTTTTCTGAAGTTGCATTACTGCAATTATTAAAAATGAGTAGGTGAACAGCAAGTGAAGTTTTTTGGGGGGGAACCATTACCCCAGAACTGAAATTGTGCGTAGATCACAATTGGTTTACTTGGCATGGAAGCAATGGTGAATCCCCATCCTAGGACAGAATTGGGTTTTAATCCATCTAACGTGGTAATGAGTTGGGAGAAGACTGTCCCTTTGCTTTCTTCATCTCTCTTTGAATGGCATTTTAGGTGTGAGACTTCCTTGTTTAAGGTGGACTTGAAGGAACCGGGTTTTGTCTCTAGAAATGTTTAGTCATAGCTATGATTCAGAATGTATTCTTAGGAAAGTTACTGTAACTTTGTCAATGATACTGTAATAACTTGGCAAGACTTTTTGCGCAGGATTTTATTCTTTCTTTATCTTGTAGGTAATGGTTCACTTAAAACAGATTTATGCTGTAGAAACAAAGCTTTTCTCTAACACATCTAGATTTTGCATTATAGAAGAAAACTTTTCACTGTATTTCTAAATAGTATTTTACCAGGAAAAGAATTAATACTTTTGTAATCAAAAGGCAGCAAAACCTTAATGGAGAAATGTTAATTGAGTGCCTCAGCAAAAATTAGAATGTTGCAGTAAACCCTCATCTCCTTCACAGCCATTGTCTCAATCAGGATTTCTTGAATTCATATGCTGCCTTTTTTTATTTTGTAAAGTTCAGTCATGTTCCTGCCCCACCTTCAGCTTTTCCTGTTTGAATTGAAGAGGCCCAACCTCTTTAGTCTGCTTTTTATAAGACAACTGCTTGACCCTTTAATAGTTTTGATTGTCCTTCTCATTCTCTTACTTGCTTAACTTCTGTGGATGCCACAAGTCTTTCAGTTCGCCATCTATGCAAACAGTTCTGGTTTTTATTGCTGGATAGTCAAGGGTCAGAAGCACGGGTCCATGCAGCTACAGCACACCAAAAGCTGTGATCATCGCGGGGAAATGTGGTCAGAAGAGTTTGAACACGAACTATCCCCAAAACAAACTCAAATCATCCCAGTAATGTGGAGAAATGGATACTCTGAGTTAAGCCAAGCTTTTTTACTCTTTCACCCTTTCCAACTAGTTTTTGCTATTAGTGGAGATGTACTAACCAAGTTTATAAGTCACCTGTCTGCTGTTTTTCATCTCTCTGGGGTGGGAAGCGTGAAAGCTTAAAAATCACCATTTAAACAACACTGTCAAGTCTTTCCTATTGACGGGGATAGCTGGGGTACCTGAAAATGTCTCCTTTGCTCTTGGCTGTAGCAAGAATTTCAAACTGTCTCTTGGTAGCAAACATAGGTGTTCTAGCCAGCTTAAGAACCCAGTATGTTGGCTCTTGATTTTGCATGTTGCGTTTGAATAAAAACAAACAAAAAACCCCCACGCTGCCCTTAGCACTTAGAAGGGAAATATAAAAATGAGCTCATGTACAGACTTGTTTCCTCTACTATTTGTGGTGTCTTTCAGTGTTTATTGGTGCTGTTGTAAATTTGTGGCTTTTAGTGGCCCGACATAGGACCTCACTTTTGAGCCAGTGCAATATGAAGAAGATTCTTTTGAATCCCTGCAAAGCACTAAAACAGCATGGAACTGTGATATTTACTAAGTGAAACAGTCAACACCACACTGCTGTCCAAAGTCATGCATTTTAGCAAGTACTGAAGTGACATTCAAATGACGGGTGTCAGGGTCTTACCATGACTCTTTTCCACAACAGTTTCTGACGATGCGGGTCGATGCAGGCAGGGTTCTGGCAGTGTATTCTCCTTCCCACATCCTTCCTTGTGACAGGCCTGGGGCTTGCCAACCCCGTGTTGATCTGATTCAAGGAACTAAGCCACGCAAAAGCTGATTGTCCATGTAATCTTCTTGGCTGCCCAGACCAGCTCACGAGAGGGCCAGACAAGTGACACTGCTAATGTATGACAAAATAGACAGGACAGTGTCAGCGTTGGCTTCAATAGGTGTAAAAGAGTGGCTTAGCAATATTCTGAGGTTGTTAAGGTGTCAGATGAATGCTTTTTGTCAGGGCAAATGAAAAAACAGACTTGTTCCTGTTGTAGCAACCATTTGCTGTTAGCAACCTCTAATAAAAAGGTACTCGTGGTAAGTGCTGGTGGTGTTTTTATCAGCCGGTGGTTCTGTCCCTTAGCACCACTGACATCCGTGCTCGGTGAATTTTGTTATGTAGGCATGTCTTTAACTGCAAATTAACTACAAGCCTATGATCCCAGTTTTAGTTCAGGTGGTGATTCTCTTTTCTACTTTAGGTGTGCTCAATAACTGCTAGAAAAGATTGAAAATTTTATAATACTTCTTATTTGGCACTAAGTCTACCTTGTGTGAGGAAGGTACAGAAACTGAATTGAATTTCAGAGTGAGTAGGGTGTTTTGAAGCAAGAAGTGGCTTTGATAATTTTCCAAAAGGAATAGAATTCTTCATTCCCTCTCACTGTACAAATATACAACAAAAGACAGTCCTCCACTTCAAAAAGCTTTCATCCTAATAATAAATTAAAAAAATAAACATGAGAGAGAAGAAGTATAAAGAGATGAAGTAGTTTTCCCTTAACAAGGCCTCCTCCTAAGAGCCGTGCAACGTTACATCGAGGGGACGTGGGCAAAATAAAGCTTCCACAACTCCAGTAAAAGTAACATTGCCACCCTTTTGGTAGGCAAGAACAGTGCTTCCTCCTGAACATCTTGTGTGTTTAACTGTTTAATGTTACCACAACTCTCAACAGTTCTGTCAGAGGAGGAACAATATTCCAACGTTACGTGAAAACCTTGTATTGATAAAAGTTTGTTAGTTGCAAGTGTCTGAGTAAAGCAGTTGGTTTTCTTTTGGATATTTTCTGCATTGGGATTTGCAAAGAGTTGAAGAATTTTGTCTTGATTTGTTTATCTGGATTTTTAAAAAATAACTTTATCAAGTAATGGAATTATTCCCTTGGCCATTTGTGTTTATCAGTAGCATTCTAGGTAAATTCTGAACAAATTACACTAATCAGTAAAATGTCAAACAGCAAGTGCGTAGAACACGAGAATTTGAAAAATATCATCAGCAGCAGCATGCTTCTAAATTAAAATTTCCTTTGAAATCTGCTGATAAGTAATAGGATTTGCATTCGTATAGTTTCTCAGAGTAGTCAATTTTCATAATTGGTTAGTTGTTTAAATTCAACAATTAAGAAAACCTCAACAAACCAAACAGTTAATCTGAAAGGCAGCATCAGAAGCAGCATATTCCACTACTGTGCTGAATATGAATGAAACTCATTTACAGAACCCAGGACGCTATTTTTGTGGTACTTGAATAGCCAGTTGTCAAGGAATACCAAATGTTTATTGAGATGGCTCTTTCTCATCTCTTGAGATCTCATACTTGCAGCACAAAGGTGGCCAGCTCATCTAAACTGTGTGAGGCACCTTTTGAAGTTGCATTTTGTGCTTGGGAGGTGCTGTCTCTCCGAACTTCAGGGTCAGGATGAACGACACAAGAGAAACTACTTGCAAGTTATAGGCTGTACAAGCATTAAATAGCATATACCAGCAGAGGGAATTTTGTAATTAATAAAGTTTATTATGGTAGGACTGACTTGAAAATAACTTGTTTACGTTACAGAGCACTGAATGACACCGGCTTAACTCTATTGATTTCTTTGTTGTTGTTGCTGTCTTTGCAGTTGGTTTCTGTTAAATTGCCTTAGAGATGTGTATGTAAGGAACCAATGACTCTCCTCTAGAATTCTAAATTTTATTTAAAAAAATGTATTAATACCATAAATAGACTATGAATTAGTTTCTGTAACAATTTGACTTAAAAGTGAGGGAAGATGATGTACAGCTTTTTCAGTTGAAACTTTCTAAAGCTACTCCTTTCTTTTACTCCTTCAGAAATAGAGGAAGTTTCATTTTAACAGACTAGAGTATGCGTGAAGCAACAGAATATATGCTTTGATAGTTTTGCAAGAGCTGTTGCCAGTTTCAGTGTGGTATTGATGTAGTCACATTTCCTTTCCCTCTGCTACAACCGTATCTCTTTATAAAACACTGAATCTTAAACTGCCTATATAGTTTATATTTTTCCCTTAAAATATATAAAGTATACTGCATTCGTTGTTCATTTTAGGAGGACAAAGAATGAAAAGGGGTGATGACGCTTCATCTTGTTTAATTTAATCTTTCCCCTCTGGCTGTTTAGCTGTTCTTATTGTGAGATTTGAATATGGCTCACATTGCAGTATCAAATTATACAGAACCTTTTCTCAAATTGCCCATATATTTGAGCCAGTAAGATGTTTACACTTGAAATGACAGTTAAGTTACATCTGTTATAGGCCATCATCTTCTGCAATAAATATATAAAATAAATTGTCTTAGTGCAGGTTTTTTAATGCCTTCCTTCTGCTATATGAAATGTAGAGTTTTAAATAATATTCTTTACTTTTTTGACAGCAAGTTTTTTTAACTTAATGAGTGTGCCACATTGCATTTCTATGGTTATGTAGTTTCCCTAGTAACGTGTCAGAAGGCCTTTGTTGAAGGGTTCTTAAAGTCTAAAGAAATTGTCATTTTTCTTTCTTTATTATTTTGTTGACTTGTTCATATCCAGTTAGGAAGGACAGAATTTTCCATGCTCAAGTCAGATGCGCTGTTTTTTTCTTGTTTTGTCACAATGAATGGCTGTGCTGGGTCAGCAAACAGCTGTAGCCATCTTGCATCTGATCTGGCTAAAAAGCTCTGGGCAAAGCAGATCTCAGTTTTGTTTTGTAACTTAACTCCGAGGAACTGTGGGTTGACCGAGCCACTTTATTTAAAAAAAAAAAAAAGAAAGAAAGAAAAAGAACAAAGGCGTGTACTGCATTGATACTTGTACATCTGTGGATGTACACTACTCTGCAAAGTGTGAGTAAACAAAATGACTTTGTGCTGCACGAAGCCAAAAGACTCAGTGTTGTCTCTGTCTGCAGAAGGCTCCAGAGTGAGCTTTAACAGCTCCAAATGTCTCCCTGGGAAAAGGGGTTAGCAGGAGTAACGCTGGCTCTGAGCTCCAGTGAACTAAAGTTCCTTGCAGATGTGAAATGATTGGATGCAAGATTGTAACAGAATCCTCAGGCGAAGGAATCGGAGGTTTCTGAAGTCCTATGTTCAGACAAATCATAAAATTATGAAAAGCAAATCATAAAATTCTCAACCTGGCAGCGGGATAATTTTCTGATAAAACAACAGTCTGTACACAGCTTCAACTCTGACTTGCTGTTTGTCTTAATTCTAGTGAACAGCTAAAGTTAGTAATTATGGTTTGATTAAAAATTATTTCTTGATAACATAATTTCTTGGAAGCATCCTTAATTAGGCTGTTTGGAATAAAGGTGTGTTTATTACTGGAATAGACTGAATTTTAAGCTGTAGTCACTAAAATAAATTAGTAAACATTAAGCATTATGGGGGTTTTTTATCTAATAACACAAAATCAAATAAATAACTGTAGGATGTTTGTAAACCAAGGTGAAGATCCACTGTGTTACTGTCTTTCCTGGGAAGTTTTAAATTAGTTTGGGGCTGACATTGTCTGCTGCTGGATAAAACTGAGAACCTCTGCCAGCAACTGTTAGTGTCCTCTGCAGGGGAAAGATACTGGCAAAGCAGCTTAGCACTGCAGGGATAAATCTCAATTTGTCACACCTCCCCCCTCTCAAGTTTAGGAGTTGATTGTAATGCAGTGTTGTGTGTTTTAATGCTGCTTTAGCAAGTAGGATGTACAGTTATTATAACTGAATTTAGGGGGAAAATACCACTCCTTCACACTTACACCTCTGACACCACCTAATGCTTTAGTTACAAATGTTTTCCCAATCTTGTCAGCTGGTTTTCCCTGTTGCTTTTATGAAAGCCATCATGCAGCAAGAAAATAAGGTGTGTTACTATAGAACAGCATAACTGTTTTCCTCTTGCCAGTATTCACCTTTTTTTTTTTCTTATTTTTTATTCTGTGTTTTAAATGTATTTGCTTAAATAAGAATTATGCTGAAATCTGAGATCCTCTCCTCTGTTAAGTTTACTCTAAAGGATTGTTTCAGTTATTTTGCACATATTTGCCAGTTCAGCCCCTGTACTTTTCAAAGATGAATATAACTATTCCTTCTAATTTCAGTGGCACAAAGCATGTGCAATCAGCATGGGAACTGTGCTTAGCTAGTACACAAAATACCACAGAATTAATGAGAATACTTAGCGGGAAACATGAGGTTAAATATGAAAATTATATTTCATACCACTCCCAAAAATAACTTGTGGAATCCTCAGAAACCAACTGTGGAGGAAGCAGAAGAACCACAGTAAGTACGAAGTACAAGGATAATGTTAAAAGAGTGAAGTTGTCATGGAAACAGCTCCCAAACGAGCATAGCCACAAAGGCAGCACCAGACCACAGGATCATAAAGATGCTTCAGCAGTCAGGGTTGAACCCTGGCCTCCACTTTCTTAGGAATAGCATTTGCTTGTAGGAAATAGAGGCACTTTTATCTGTATTTCTATTTCAGTTTTTTTTTTTTTCCCTGGCATTAAACAGGGAAACGGAATTTAATTAACTTCTTTTTAAGTAGAAAAAGCTGCATAGTGGGGTAGCTGTGATACTTTGTGCAGACTGGGGAAATGTTTGGCTGATCAGCTGTAGTTCAAGGGTGTATCATCTTCTTTGGGAGATACTGTCCTTTCATTATCTTTTGAATAGATCTTCTGTAACAGTCGTTTCAACAAGTTTCAGCAGGTACAACTGATGTTAGCTGTTTTTTAATTCCTTGGGCCAACCATATCTATAATTAAATGAAAAATTGAAATGATCTCCTTTTAAAAAAAATGTATTACTACTGCTATTTCAGACATCGTGCAGTGAAGACTGTTGCAAAATAACAACTCCTTTGAAATTACTGGCTCATTTTAATTTCCAGAAATCTGTGGAGGTTGCTGTCTTCTTCATTGGCTGAACTTGCAATTTATTGTTAAAATTTGTGGTTTAATATTGCAAGAGTAGCAGTTTGCTCTTGAATTCAAACGGATACTTTTAATTACATTTTTTAACATTTAGTGTTAGAATTAATGCTTCCTTTTATCAGACTAAGGTAGACATCTTTTCTAAAATTTGCTGATAAAAAACACCTTTCCATGTTTTTGAAAATAAGTTTTAACACTTGATACTGGTCAATCACGCAGGATTTTTTTAGTTTCAAAATGTACAGGACAATGTTAAATATAGAGTAGGAAACTTATAGAAAACAAAGTCCACTGTAGTTGTTCCACTAGGCCACACTACTTCTTATAGTTTTATTTGATAAAGCTGCTAAAATTTAAAATGAGAGCAGTTTTTTACCTTAATTCATATGTTTTAAGAAAGACTGAAATCTCTGCTTTGCCGTAGCTCAGAGAAACAGCTCCTGCCTTTGTGTTGTACAAGGCCAGCTTTTCAGTACTGATTACCCAGGCACCATCAGAAAACTTACACGGAGCTAGAGCTGACAATCCCAAGTTTACACAAAAGTGGAGCTTTTTATGTGGGAAAAACATCTTTTGCTGAATAGGGGTGTGCGTATTTTTCCCCTTTTGACAACTTTGATGATCCATGATTATGACTATACGGTTTTGTTGAGAAGAATGAGTCAGAAAGGAAAAGCTTCTTAATTGATTTGTTTTGCTGCCTGCAAAACATGCAGTGGGGTTATGTAACATCTCACAAGAGATCAGGCATCAGGAGGAAAGGTGATGAACAATTTTCTATATCATCTCTCAGCTTTGTTCGTGGCTGGCTGAACAAGATGCGAAGGATGTACTTAACTTTTTTTCAGTTGTAAATATTGTTTAATTTTTAAAGCTGCGTTGCAGAGGAGATGCACGGTTGGGAAGGAAGCGTTTGCTGGCAATAGGAAACTGAAACAGCTCCTCACAACCAAGGCTGAAACTTCATATTGGTCATCAGAAGATGAAAGGCTATGTGTTATCTCTGAGCTGTAATCCTATTACTCTGGAACGGTGGCTCTGCTCTCCCTGCTGTCCAGGGCTGGGAATATGCAACTTCTTGGCCTAGTGCCCAGATAGTAAACCTGCCTTTTAATATTCTGCTGTCAGTCTCTTCACAAAGCTTCTGCCTCTGGAACTTACATTTAGTTATAGGATGCTGTGCAAAAATCCAGCATTGTTAGGGAAGAGTCACTAATTTCACGTACTTGTAGGTCCTGGTTTTGTGTGGAATGGTTGTTCTTCTTTCTTGAGACGTTTTCAGATTTGAACAACACTTTTGTGCATTAGATATACATTGCCGCTCTAGTGTAAGGGATGTAGGTTCAGACAAATTAATTTGCAAGTTGTTGTTTTTGAGATTATTTATTCTATACAAGCCTGCAATCCATCTTTATCAAAGTACTTTAACTTAGAATTAAGTGTGTTTTTCTGTGCATTGACAGCTGACGAGACTGTGCCATCCATTGCAAGACCCACGCTGTAACATACAGCTTGTTATTTCCTTGTGCAGTCTCTCTCCTTAGGTTAAAATGTTTGCTGTAGTAACCTTCAATGCATAATCCAAATAGGAGTTTTACTGAAAGGATTGCAATACTTGTGTGTTGTTGCATGTAACAGTTAATAATATCCATGTCATCTTGCATTAGTCAGATCTTGAGGGAATGAGTTATTCCAATTCGGTTTTCATCTATTATGTATGTATCTTTTGAAAAGATCAAATTTTGTTAATGAGTCCTTCTACCCCTTTCTTCCTTGTCTCCACATAACCATTGAAAATGCCAGTTTGGATTTCTTAGCATAGGACTGAGGTTTAAGTCACTTAATCAGAGAAGCAGAATCAAATGTATTTAAGCAGAGCATTTGGAATAAATTGAATTGGTAGTTGAGAGCTAAAATACCGGAAGAAACTGCTGGGCTACAGCTGCTCAGAAGTTCTGCCCTTTTAAAATATGTCCTGTAACATAAATGGCAGGGTGACTTTAAATGTTGGTGTACCTAAATGCAGAATTTCCATGTGCAAATCAAGACTGTGTCTACACAATCATTTTTGCTCCGGCTCTGACCTTTGGAGAACGTTATGTGGAAGAAGAAAGACTTCAGCCAAAGTCTAGAAAAAACAAACATACCCACACAAAGTTACAAGTGTTTTTTGTTCCTCCTAATCCAAAGAGGTGGTTTTTTCTCTGTACAGTACAGTGATTCATAAATCTTATGCATGAACAGTAAAATCCTTTCCTACACAGTTCAAAAGAGCACGTTTCTTACAGTAAGTCAAATAGATGGGTATTTTTTTATAGAGTGCATTGTGGGGTGGAGATGACTAATGCCTTAGTCAAAAAGAACTTTAAAAGATACAATTTTTTTTTCAGGTGTAACTTGATGTATACTTAAAATGTTTCATCAGTCCTCAGAAATACCCAGTGGAAATATGCTAATTTTAAAGCTTTTTTTCTTTTAAGAGCTGGAAAAAAAGTCTGGATCTAGACCTACAAAATTTTACTATTTTAAGTCAGAACAAAGGCAAACATTTGTTTTGTTTATAATTGTTAAGATGCTCATAAAGATAATCACACTGTCTCTAGAGATATTCATGGTTTGTGATGAGGTATTTTAATAGAGTTGCCAAAAGGAGGAAATCATAGAAACTTACTCAAAGCAGATTTCTAGTTAACTTCAAGCAAAAGGATCTGGGAAAAATCAAAATACAAAGTGTTCTGTCAGTAGAAAAAAACAATATATGCTGTAAATGCAGCAAACTCCCGAGCATGTAATCATTCACACTAACTTAGCAATGCCTTTCTTGCTCTAAGGTAAAACTGAATCTGAAAGCAGTAACATCTGTTACCTGATGTAGATGGTTTTATTTATGAAATATTATTGCCATCATATAGTTTGCAAGCAAATTAGTGTAAAAATGAATATCAGCTTTATTTTTTTTTTTTAAAGTATCTTTTAGGGTGAAGTGTAGAGTGTGTGGCCGTGCATGTTTCAAAAAAGTACATTTACGGTTAAAATTTGAGGTCTTCAGAAAGGTGCTTTAAAAACCATTTTTCTGCACATGTAAAGCTACCAAGTCTAATTCTGTTGTGGTCAGACATCTGTTTCACTTTTCGTGTTTAATTTACAGTGCAGCTCTAGAATAGGAAGGTTGGTCTTTCATTCTTGCTACAAAGCATGAAACCAAAACAAATGTTGTTTGCGTTACTAAGCAGACCTTTTCCTTTTTATTATTAGAATGTGTGTTGGAAAACTTCTCAGTAGTTGGTTTTCAAATGATGTTATACAGATTCTTTATCTTTGTTGTTAAACATAGGAGGGCAAATATTGAGGTTGGGAAGATTTGGTTGTTTTTTGTTTTGGAAAGAATATTGAGATAAAAAGAAACGTAATGGAAAACCTTTACCCTAAACATGGGATGAATCATCTGGGACTATGCTTTATAAGTGTGTTTTGCTGTTACTGCTGTTTTACTGAATGTTAATATAAATGTTTATCTTTAAATATTTTATTATCTTTTGCCACATTGAGAGAATTATTTATAGCTGAGCAAGTAATAATATTTAGACCTTCGAAATTATTCTTAAGAATTCTTACTTGCTGTCTGATACCAGCTTTTATTCTGATACTGGTAGAAAGTCATTAGGTGACAAAGCTCAGTGTTTTGGGATGTTTGCTGTGTCCTGTCCTGGGATCATCCCAAATAGGTTTGAGGCCATGCACAATTCACACTAGCAGAGAGACAGGATGAACCACCTTGTGGTGCTTCACATCAGAAGTTGGAATTGCCCCTGCAGGTCCTTGTCTTTTGCTGCTTTGGAGAGAGCCCGTGTCCCTCCTTGCCATTTATTTCATTTATTTCACTGAGTCAAGAACTCAGTGGAGTAAATGTAGGACTTCGCTTCATGGTCTTCACATACAACGGGTGAAGGAGATTTCAGTCCTGCACTTCCTTTATTCAGAGGCAGCCACTGGAAGTGTCACTGCTTGACAAATTAGTGGTTTTATGATGGCTTGAGAAAAATACACCTTCTTGTTTAAAGCTTGCTGCAGCTTGAAATTGAGCATTCCTTCAAACATAACTTACAAGAGAATTATTAGAGAGCGTATATAATTTTGTGTGATGAGGTTTCAGCAGTATTCTGTTAATAAGTAGTATTTCCTTGTTTCTGAAATGTTTTGCTATTTAAATAAGTCACCCGAATTTGTAATTTCTTGTGTTTGAAAAAGGCCAAAGAATATTTAAATGCATAGCAGAAATGCCTTTTCTTTTCCTTGTGTACCCCAAGTCTTGTTTTCCCTTTGTTTGTTTAACTTGTTCAGTAGTTGTCCCTGTCACTGCAGCAGCACCAGGTCCCTGGTCTGTGGGTGAGAGGTAATAAAGTAGAGGCTGGCAGCATTTCCAGTGCCTCACCTTCCGTGAGTCCCATCTGTGGGAGTCCTCCCAAGCTGCTGAAGCAAAGGGAGCAAAGTGCCCAGACAAACTAATGATGGCTTGGCAGCTCTTTGAGCCGGGAGCTTGCATACAATACAGCCCCTGGCTGAAGAGGAGCAACCTGCTGGTTCCTGGGGGAGGATCTGGGTCTCTGTGTGGCTTTGGGAACAGCGGTGCTGCCACAACGTGGGGAGAGTCAGAAGGGCAGAAACAGAGGGTAGAGGCTCCTTGGTGCTCCTTGCCACGTGCTAAGGGATGGTGTTTGAGGAGCAGCACAAAACTTCATCTTAGTAAGGCAGCAATTATCCTGAGCTATTGACCGCATGATGATGGTTTAAAGAATGTGATGAGAATTAATTATTTTTACATCCCGTCTTTCATTGTTTCTTGACCTTGAGAAAAGTTATTAAACCCTCTTTCTACTAGATTTTATCTCCTCTTTAATATGCAGGTGTTCTCTTATTGTAGAAGAGGAAACTAGAGGCAGGAAAATTGTACAGAAGTGTCGAGAGGGTTGGTTTATTTGTGGGGGTTTTTTGCTGGTGCCAGTTGTCTGGTGGAATTCATGTATATGTTTCCTGTGACTTTTCTTTTACAGGCTCAGAACAAAGAAACAAAAGTTCTGGCTGCTGCAAAGGTGATAGATACTAAATCAGAAGAAGAACTTGAAGATTATATGGTGGAGATTGATATTTTAGCATCCTGTGATCATCCTAATATTGTCAAGCTCCTAGATGCTTTCTACTATGAAAACAATCTGTGGGTAGGTATTTTTCCTTTTCTAAATGTTTTTGCTTATTTCAAAAGGTTATTGAAGTTACACTTTTTTCTCTATCAAAATATCATTTGTCAGTCAGATTTATTCTGGGTTGTCACTGTTGGGATAACTACTCAGTTTCAAAACTAATTTGTAAATTGTGAGTATGGCTTCAGAAATTGTCACTGTAGAATTGTGCTACACTGAGTCATTTGGTCAGGGGTTTGAATCTAAAGTGTGGAAATTAGCAGTTCATTTTGGTGTATTGAGAGAGCTCTCAGCTGGTGCTTATTCGTAACAACAGGACTCAGATTTTAATTACATTAGCACGATTTAGAGTGAGATTCAGAACCACACCTGAAAAATAAATAATGTGCTGAAAAGGTCAGCCTGTCAAGTATGTACTTTAGATGCCAGTGAGTTTATTGGCACTCCCAGGAAGGACAGTTTACCAGGACTTGAACCATACTTAATTTACCTAAACCCTGGGTATTTGTACCTTGATGTGCAGTGAGCGTACGTGGGACTGCACGTCCCCTGTGTGTCTGCTTGGATAGCTTTAGCTGTGACAATACCGTTTGTTCTTTTAGGTCATCCAGTGCAATATTTATAGGTGCTTTTGGAATGGTACAAAGAATACATGGTTGGGGGTTTTTGAAGAGTTTATACTTCAAAAAGATACCTAAAACAAGTAAAAGAAAATTTCCTGGGAGTCTTACAAATAAGCTTCATCCTTCGAGCAAATGGTGTAATACCATGTTTCTTGATGCGTATTTATTTTGCTAAGCTCAAAACTTGGTGATCTCAGTGCAGAGTAAAATATTAAATAAAACAGTGGAATACTGAAAAAAAATTCTATGCATAAAAGGTCAGCATGAAAGCAAGTATGCATAGAGGCACGATATGAAACTGAGTGGGTAGGCTTCACTGGCAGAATAAAGATAGAAGCAAATACTTTGAAAATAAAATTGTAGCTACATGGTTACAGTGAAATGCAGGGGCTTGAAAGCCACGAGGATAATGATGTGGTAAATAAACAGAATTTGGTGGGGGGGAAAAAAGAGAAGCATGATAGTTGGACATTAAATACACTTTTGCTTTCCAAGTTTAGAAGCATGATTTCTTGAGCAGAGAGACCTTTGTCAGACCAAACTGCACAGTTTAGAGAAGTAAATTCTTTATGTACAATTTCCCACACTTAACTACTTGGCACACAGAAGCATGTAAATGGAATAATGTTTACAGGATTTACAAAGAGTTGCATTATATAATACATTTGTTGGCACCATTGTTTTGGGGATTAATTGCAATAATAATTTGAAGTATATGTGACATAAGTGGTGTGTATATATAAGTGTTGTGGTACAAGGTATACTTTGAGGTTTCCTCTTTTATGGGCAATTATACTCTGATTTGAAAATTACTCTACAGGGGAAAAAAAAAGATACTATTTCCAAGAATATTGACTGTTGAGATTCTGACAAGAAATACTTCTTAGCTGTCAGACAAAAGATTGTAATTTTATGTTTAAAGTTCAAATTAATAAAAAACACATGAGGAAGAGTGGGGTATCAAGTCTTGGATGACATTTCCTCTTTCTTGCTCTCCTCATTTCCTTTGTCTCCCCTCTTTCTCCTTTGTGTATATTCTTTCTGTCCTTCATATCAGCATAGTTTGTGCTCAAAAGTAATTGCAGTATATTTTTGTTTCAAATGGACACTCAGAACTGGAGATGGACTTGTTCTAGTATTATTACATTCTGGGATAAAGGCCTTGATGTATTGTAGGCCTGAATGGAAATGAAGGAAAATTAATGTAAAGATCTGAATTTAGTAATTTTCTGTAGCTTTTAAGAGTGTTTTTTCGTATTTTCATCTCATTTGAAACAATATAGGAGATAGCATCAGCTGCTAGAAAATCATTTAGCTCTTGGACTTTTCAGTCAGAGAGATTATAGTATAGAAGTAGAGCTTAATAACCGAGAAATGAGTTTGCAGGGATTATGTAAATCACATTACAAGGAGTATGTTTAAGCTGACTGTGTCATTATGTTTTATAAGTTTTATTATGCTATTTTATACTTGGATTAAAACTTTTTGTCTGAGGGTCTCAAGGCATTTTTCAAATAATTTGCCTGAGCAGCACAGCCCTACTTTTAGCTGGGCAACAGGACCAATATTTTGCAGGTTAGTAAAATAGTTTGTTGAGGCCAAATAATCTGAAACTCTGATCTCCCAATAATGCTCCCTTAATCAATGATTCAGTTCAGTGGAACTATGTAATTTCTAATTTCTGTTTTTGTTTTTTTTTTGTTTATATACAGATCCTGATTGAATTTTGTGCAGGAGGAGCAGTAGATGCAGTAATGTTGGGTAAGTAAGTTGTTTTAACTAATAACCCCAATACCTTAAAATGATAATATATACTGTAAGACTTGTTTCATATGTGTATTGTTTTGATATGCAAATGTTTATGTAATTGGTGTGCTGTATGTTTTGAATGTTGGGGTTTAAAAATGAGTATTTACACGTGTATCTTTCATTTTTAAAATGTTTATTTGCTTTTCTAAGCACATTTTTGTCTCGATCCTTTAAGTGGAAGTGAAGGGTTGTTCTCTGCTTATGGAGCTCTGTGCTGTCATAACATAATCTGTATGAGCCCTTTTCAGGATCTCATTCTTCCCCTTCCACTGCCACCTTCCAAATTACATGGTGATAACTCTTTATATTGCATTTACATTAGAGTTAGGGATTTTTCTCTGCTTGTTCTCAAATTAGGTGAATGCTAACACCAGTAAGTAAAAGATCTGGTCTTTAGCATCTCTGTGTACCGCACAAAAGAACCGGTCTCTAAACGGTGTAGCTTTTTCACAGCTCAGATATGTAGGTATACATAATTCATACTGAGAAGGGGGTTGGGTTCAAGGAATGAGATCTTTACTGGAAGGAGGAAATATTCTAAGAGAGAATTTTCTTCTGACATGTGATGCTTAGAATCTGTCAGATTGATTTGTTTTCCCATCTATTACTATAGTGTTTGCTATGAACACATAACGTAAAATGCAAAAATGTTGTGATTATTTCTGTCTCTCTCTTGTAGAGCTTGAAAGGCCGTTAACAGAGCCACAGATCAAAGTGGTGTGCAGGCAGACACTGGAAGCACTGAACTACTTGCATGAGAATAAGATCATCCACAGAGATCTAAAAGCTGGCAATATTCTTTTCACATTAGATGGAGACATTAAACTAGGTAAGCATGTTGCAAATAAAACTCTGTCCTGGAACTTGGCATGGTGTTTTAGTTGTATTTTCCTTAGGCTGTGGTTTGTCAGAGTTCAATATTTACCTACTGAAATACCAATCTAACAGTGAGAGGTTTTTCAGAAGCAAATGGTTTGATACTGTCAAGGAAAAAAAAAAAAAGCTTGAGCAAATACCCTGACCATACTTGTCACATCTTTCATACTTCAAAATCAGCACAAGGAGTCATCATAGATCTTACTGTTTTTTAGTATAAAGTTCCTGATTATACTTACCTTTACTGTGATAACATCATAACATCAGAACTTGCCTTTGAAGTTGTTTGTTTGGAAAAGCAGCATTCTTCATGATCACCAAAGAGCAGTACCTTGTACTATTGTCTCTTCCTTTATTGAGAGAAAAGTAATAATCTTAATTACCCAGCTTAGTTTTCCCATGCCTTTTTCAATTGTTTGTTGCACTGAAATTAAGACAGAACAGTCTGGAACAAAATTAATACAAGCTTACTATTGTCGATTTCTGATTTTTTTTTAAATCTCAATTTAAGCAGTCATCCACATTTTTACTCTTGATGAGGATTCCTCCATGCAGAACTGACAAAGGGCTGCTGGTGGTGAATAGCATCCCTTCATTCAGCCAGGAAAGGGCAGGAATTATCTGGATCCACTTTGTTTCAGGGGAAAATGTGTATAAGCTGTCAGCCTTTACAGTGGCTCTACCCATGGCATAGTTCCATGACATCCCCACCCATGCTCAGGTTTCAAAGCCTTCCCTCTGCATGGTGTGTGATCAGTTGTATTTCTTTGGATGCACAGAGGGCAAAGGTAAGGAGAATCAGAATATTGCCACAGGGAACTGGGGCTCTAAATTTGCAGCCTTGATACAGACATTGCTTTTAAATGTAAGCAAGATGTGTCCAAATTCAGAAGTATATCTCCTGCCTAACTCGTATTGATCACAGTCTCAGCAAGGTACAGTGCACCTTCTCTATTTAAAGAAACTGAGAATATTTAGGAACTTGCTTTGCTGTATTGATCAGTTCGGTGTGTTTGTGCTTTTCCCTGGATCCCCATGTACAAGAGTATTGCTTGTACACACAGTCCTTACATCTGGCTTTCTTTTAGTCTGCAGAATACATGTAACTTTACTGGTGTGGCTTTTCTTTGAAGCCTGAACATTTAGTGATGCACTCGGGGTCATAGGCCTGATTTTTAAATGTAATAGAACCACTGTGTTAGTTTCTTGGCACTGCTGTAAAAGAAGCCACAGATCATAGCAGGAGTCTCATGGTCAGAGAGAGTAATTTGTTTCAGTTCATTTCCTCACATGACCTCGCTTCTCCTCATACAGACTTGGAATTATTTTAAGATTTTGTCAAGCTTAGCTGGTACACAGCACCTTGCAGGCTGTCAAGATACTACTTAACAGTTCAGACCACAGGGAGATTTCTTCCACACATGCATTGGGTGATGCATTCAGGTTTGCTAATTAAGATTTCTAAAAAAAGACTCGATTTAGTTTTGAAAAATGTACAGCATCCTTTGAAGGAGCATTTTACTCCTTTTAAACTACTTGTATTTGGACGCTGTTATACAAAGAAATGGGTAATTCCTTGTTTTACAGATATGCGTATGGCAGGTAAATTTCTTTCATTGCATTTTATTTTTATATGGGTATGAGTTTTATTATTTCAATACCTGTAGTCCCTCAAAATTTCAGGTTTTTTGCATTTGAACCAATAGATTTTAGTCCTGATTTTTTTCTCACAGAGCAAAATTAGACTTCTCAAGTATTGAGCCCAGCAAGTAATTTTGTACAGATTAAAGATGGCAACATATGGCTATTTGTCCCTTTGCTCTAATCGCTAGATCTTCATTAACAAAATTACGTCTGTTATAAGCATATAACACTTATTTAAATCTCATCTTTTTTTAAGTGAGAGATGTAGTAATTTATAGACAAGTAATTGCAAGAGATGAAATTGTTTTTTTGGGTAGATATTACATGAAAGGTGCACATGCAAGCTTTCAGATACTTATACTATAAAGTGAAAAATCATGAGGAAAGAAATCTGTAAGATGAAGGGAAGATGTAACTTCATGAAAATTTGAGTCCTGAAATTAAAAATTGAATGAGTTGTTGAATTAATGAGATAGTTGATGTCATCTTTGATGAATCCAGACTTCATAGGCTAAAGAAATTAATTTTTAATTAAAGTAATTTAATGCACTTTTTCCTACAGTAAATACATATTTTGCTTTTGTCCCACACAGCCCAACAGTAGCATTTTGGTTTGGGTTTTTTTAAGAAATGTAAAATAAGTTTTATTCAAGATCTTTCATTATAAATGCTATAAAACCTTGGCACTCAGCTATCAGAACACAAATATTTTTACCTCATTTTGAAGTTCTAATACTGCAGAATGTTTGCTCTGGAACATACACCATTTTAAAAGACAGCTGTAAAGTAAAAAAAATACAGTATCTTTTCCACCACCCTGTTAATAATATTTTACTGTTTGCTTTAAGCGGATTTTGGAGTATCAGCTAAAAACACCAGAACAATACAAAGAAGAGACTCTTTTATTGGTACACCATATTGGTAAGTGCACACTTTTGCTGCCTTTTTAGTATGATCTAGTATCTTAATGTTACTTTTAATTTGATGTTACAAGCTTGTGTAAATATACTGATGGTGGAATGTGCTGCTGGAAATGCTTCAGTGAATGTCTGTGTTTAGGACTGTTCTCAGAACAGATCAAAAAAGCATTTCCTAATCTGGAACTTTGTCGCTCTCTTTGCAGGATGGCTCCAGAAGTAGTAATGTGTGAGACCTCTAAAGACAGACCTTACGATTACAAGGCTGATATCTGGTCTCTTGGCATTACTTTAATAGAAATGGCTCAAATAGAGCCACCCCACCATGAATTAAATCCCATGCGAGTGCTGCTGAAAATCGCGAAATCCGATCCGCCAACATTGGCACAGCCTTCAAAATGGTTTGTATTTTATTGACAGCTTTCCCACCCCAATTTGAGTACAAGGCATGCCAAGTTGTCTGTTTGCTAAACTTGATGAGCACAGCCCTGTGGAACTTTGTGGTGTAGCTTTATGCATCAAGGCAGGTACATACATACCCTCTGTGTGTTTGTACATGTGTGTATACATATATATGTGTTCTCACACAATCGGAACTCTTTTTTTTGGTCAAAGTTCTGTATAGAAGCTTTTATACAGAAGTATTTTACAGGTTTTGCCTTAAAATGTATGTGAAATAGCTTTTTTACAAATGTAGTAAGTAACCTGAAGGCCATCTAAAAAAGATTGGCTGACAGGAAACTAAAGCATTTTTGTACTAAGAAAATATTTTTTAAAGCCATTATCTATTTGTTCAATTTAATACCTTCACATGATTCACTTAGTGATATAGCAGATGAGGTGTATTAATAGTCCAGAGCAAAAAGTAAATTCTTCTATTGATGGACAAACATTTTAAAGATTGTATTTGTGCTGTATTGGTCTTGGCATTCCTGTATCTCTTTGTGTCTTCCTGAATCAATAGCAGGACTTGGAGTTGCAGTGTAGAATCACGGGAAGCTAAAGAATATTTCGGTTTATATGCTAGTCTGATGTTTAGACAGAAGAACAACCACTGCCTGTTTGCTTGTTGTGTAGGTCATCAGATTTTAAAGATTTTCTGAAGAAATGTTTGGAAAAGAATGTAGATGCAAGATGGAGTGCAACTCAGCTTCTACAGGTAGGAAGAGTTAATTGTTCAGAACTGTTGTTTAACGGCAAGCATATTTTGTATTTTTTAAAAGCAGAGCGGTATTATATTAACTAAATATTTTCAAATTAGGTGTTTGCACACAATCTGTTTTTAAAATTGAACCTGATTTGGTAAAATTTGATTAAATGATACCAAGCACAGATCAAGTTATTAATTCAACATATTTTGCTGTAATGTAACTAATTACTCTGTGTAAGTAATTATACTTTGATACCTAAAATGGATGAAAGAGTTGTTTACGTCTGTAGCCAGTTGCTGACAGGTGTTTTAAAAGCTTTAGTGCTCAGCCCTCCTCTGTAATGCTGTCACTGCAGAACAGCTGAACAGAAATAGATGTGACCAGGTACATTTGATTGTGTTTAACGTCAGCACCCATTTGCTTTATCCACAATCCGTCTGGCACATGCTGAATAGATTTAAGCAGCAGGGCCAAGCAGAGAAAGAAGATTCAGGCAGTAGGAGAGGAACAGGTACCTGTTTGCTCTTAAAGAAAAAGATAGAATTCCAGTTCGTGTTAGGAAAAGTTGTAAAGACAAAGCACATTTTTTTTCTAGAAAGACTGTTTTCTAGATAAAGCTTGTCAAGAAGTAATTTAACTGTGGAACTGAAATGAAACTTAATTCCAGGAAAAATAACCTTTTTAAAAATCTTTCTACTTCTATTCTTTGGATTGTGAAAAAGGTCAGTATAAATGAATCATTTGTATTTTTAGCAAGTTTGTTAGACTACTTATAAAGTATATTTGAATACAAATGTTTTGATTTTAAGACTTCTGCAGAAAAAACGCATTAGGACAGTTATGATTAATGTTAATTGTGAATCTTCAAATGTGAGAGGACCAAAATAACACTTCTCTGAAGTGGTATTTCTTTCAAGTTATGATTTTCCCATTGTGTACTGTGAAATCATCACTTAATATTGTGCTTATTTTTTTTTTTTCACAAGCATCCATTTGTTACTGTTACTTCAAATAAACCAATAAGAGAATTGATTGCAGAAGCTAAGGCTGAAGTTACAGAAGAAGTTGAAGATGGTAAAGATGAGGATGAAGAAGAAGAAACAGAAAATTCTCTGGTCAGTTTAAAATTTACTTTTTTAAATATGAGGTTGCCAATTTCCCACCAAGAATTCTGTTTCAGTTGTATTAGCCCAACTTTGGCATCAGATCTTCTAGGAATAACATCATAAACACACTCTAACCTTATACAAAATAGGTAGTCAGCAATTTCAAAATTAACATGTTTGAACTCCTTAAAAACTACTAATAAATAATGGCTAATAAAGACTAACATCTTCATTTGTTTACACATGTATGTGATATTTTAAAAATGGCATACTGATTTTTATGTAAATGGTTTTAAGTCATAATGACTGGGTGAATAGTAAACATGTGTTTGTATTCCATAAAGTGTTTAAAAGATTAAGAAAGGTATTTGACTATTATGCTGTAAACTAAGTTTGTGATTTTACAGCGTGGCTATCAAAGAAAATGAAGAAACCACACATTTTATAATGAATGTAGTTCTAAAGATGCTTTAAGAATCTCAGAGCGCGAGCGTGGTTGCTCAGAGGGAAAGCTGTGATGTCCAGGGATGGGGTGCAGGTTGCAGAGTGCCCAGGCCGTGTGCTGGGCCGTCCAGAGCTGCTGTTCCATGCCCTGCTGGAGAAGCCAAGTGCTCGAGCAGCAGCAAGAGCCTCCATTCCCACCTTGCCCATCAGCACGCTCCTCACGTCCCCCGGCCTTCTTACCGCGTTCCCAGTCCCACCCCGCGGTCTCCAAACGTGCATTCCCACCAGCTCCCCTCCTGGGGATCATCCACCACCTCCTCCTGTTGAGGAGCTGCAAAGCCATCGATCCCAGGAGGGTTGGAGTGAAGTCCACCCTGGGATGCAATCAAATCAAGCAGCGTTGTAGGAAAGTGTGAGGTAGAGGCCTTCACATTATTTACTTGGGGTAGTTTTAAACACTCCTGGGAGATCAGCACTAAACTTCTAGAACAATTACATGAAGAAATATTTTAAATGCAATTTTGACTTAAAAGGAATTGTTTTCTGTATGCTTGGGAAATCCTTAAGGTAGGAAATGCACAATCAAACCTGCGCTTGCTGCAACAGCTAACCTAGGATGTTCCCCATGGCAAATCAGAAGCCTGATCTGCAAATTACAGGGTTCTAACAGTAAATACAGACAGACAGATATCACAGTCACTTTGAAGAGTGAAAGGGCAGTTGTGGTTAAAACGATGCTTTATTAGTATATTCTTTTGGATGTCTCTATGGAATCTGATAACATTCATTCATATTCTGGCAGTGGCAGTTTCTGCAATGAGGTAACTGTTTCTGTGCTAGTTCTGTACTGCCACTTAATCAGATCTGCTGGAGGTTTTCACCATTTTAATGGGGTTTCAACGTGATTAAAACCAGATGAAAAGTTTTCAGGCATTTTTAGCAAAGAACACAAAGTGAAGCAGAAGAAGGTCTTAATACTGCATTTTATCAGTGCTGCACTAACTAAAGCTACAGTTTCTTCCTTGCCCAGCTGGCATAAAGTTGTGTCTTTCAAATCCAGCTTTAGCTGGGACTGTTTAGGAGCTGAACTGATTAAAAAAAAAGGAATGCGAAAAGAAAAAGACCCTCGAAGAGCAGCTGATGACCATGATCTCTCTCCCTCGATCACAGTGAAACTTTCTGTTCAGAGCCTGTCTGCAGTTCATGCACTTGTTCTGTGATAGTCCAAGAGAAGGACTCTGAGGTTATCAAATTCACATAACTGCATATGAATACAATATTGATCTCTGTTCAGGTATTCTTCCATAAAACTGCTTTGATTAAGTTACAAAATTATTAAATGTTTTTCTTGCTTTAATTTTTTAGCAGTTACCTGCAGAGAAACGGGCGTCCTCCGACCTTAGTATTGCCAGCTCTGAAGAGGATAAACTCTCACAGAATGCCTCTGTCCTGGAATCTCTCTCTGAGAAAACAGAAAGTAATGCCATTGAGGACAAAACAACTGGAGATGAATCTGAGGACATTAAATTTAGGAAAACAGCTGATAACATACATGATACTCCCGTTAGTGATGTGAAAGTGCAGAACGGTTCTGTGCCAACTGGTGAAGATGAGCAAGGCAAAATGGTGCCAGCAGAAAAGAATACAGAAAGCCTGGAAAAAATGCATGAAGATACAGAACCCCAGAAAGGAGGTAAAGAACTTGATGTGGAAATAAAGAATGAACCTAACTTAGAAATAGAGAAAGAAAATTCCATGGCAAATGAACAGACAGAAGATGATAAACTGAAAGTAGTACCTATAACTGAAAATAGGGTAGAAACGGAAGAAGACATTTCTAAGGAAACTGGTGAAAAAGAAGAGGAGAAGAGAACAGATCTCTTGGACAGTGAGGAAGAAAAGGTCCCTGCAGAAAACAGAGATACAGAGCAAAAGGAAGATAAAGGCGAAGCTCAGAAAGAGGCAGTAATAGACACCACTACAGAAACTCTGCCTAATGCTACAGTTAAAGTGTCCGATGAAGAAAAGGAACGAATAAAGCCTGGAATTGACAACATTAAGGAGATAGGTGCTGTTGCTGAAACACCCATCAGTGATGGGGATAAAATACCTGAGCTGGAGGATAAGCCAGTGGAAAGTCAGGCTAAGCAGGTCCATGAGATAATCAGCTCTGAAGAAACTCTATCAGAAAGCCAAGATAAAGTGATCGAAGTAGACACGAAACTGGCAGAAAGTGAAAATGAGGGTATCAGTGATATAAACAGCACAGCGGAAACAAAGATCAGAGACTCTGGAAAAGACGTCGTAGACCAGAAGGCATTACAGAACAAACCTGAGGATATTCCTGATAAACTGGTGGATAAACTGACTGGTATGGACCAAAATTCAGGAGAGCACGGACCTGAGAATATGCAGGAAAACAACATCCAGGCAGACAAAGAACATCCGGAAGTTACCTCTGATGAAATAATGAAGAATAAGCTTCAAGATGCTGTCAGTGAACAAGCTGATGATTCTGAAGTCACTCCAGTCCCCAGTATTAGTATTAGCACTGAAGAAAATGAGAAGGTCAAAACAGATAATCAAGGCAATGCTGAGACTTTACAGCAACTGGATTCAGAGAATTTGAAGGAAAATGATGCGGATTCAGGCACTGGTTCTACAGCTGATAACAGCAGCATTGATTTGAACTTGTCCATTTCTAGTTTCCTTAGTAAAAACAAAGAGACGGGATCAATATCTTTACAGGTAAGTGTAAGCATATATTTTTTAATATAAAATCTCATGCGAGTGTAACCCTGAAATTATCTCCAAGTGTTACCTTTGCTACAAAGAAAAGTACTGAATGAGAAACCAGTAAGACACATATATACAAAGCTTTGTAGAAACCAAAGTATTCTAAATTGCCCAGTACAACAGTGTCTGGATTTTGTGCAGTTATGCTAATTAGTTTCTTACTGTATTGCATAACCTATAAGAGGAAGTGTAACAATATTAAACAGGAAGATTTTTGAACGGTTGTAGCTCAGAGCTGATACTCAAGAAGACCAGCTATATGCACAGAATTCCTGTTTAATGGGAAAAATCTCTCGGAACATCTAATCTTATACTGAATTTCTGTCACTTCCATCTTCTGTCTTTCTGTTTGGATTTGGGAGACCCAAGGCAGGCATTCTGCTGGATTTGTTTATTCCAATCAGTGTTCTCCTGTGGTTGTACTGTGTCCATGCAGTTATGTCGCCATGAATGAGCTTACTCAGAGGAAGCAAATTCCAGACTATGAACTTTATTTGTAATCTTTGTATTAATATGAATATAGCCACGTTAGGGTAGTGACTGTGTAACGTGGGCTTGAATGGAGGAAAAAAAACCCTAGAAAGACGACCAAACAAAAAAATCATAGGTTGGCATAGCTCTGCTAAACATGAGGGTGTTTGCAGTCGCCCTGACACAATGGAGATGATGCAGTTTCAGCTGGGATCCCTCTCTTCTTGTAATGAAGCAACAGCAGCTCTGACAACTGAGACTTCACTTGTCAGCGAGATCATTATATGATTGTTGGCTAATATATATCAATAAAAAAAATTAAACTCACTTGTTTATGTCCAAAGCAGAAGGAAGTAGGTGAGTAAATTGTTATCCTGTTTCAGAACTGGTTTTCAGAATTAAATGCCTGTTGTTGACTGGGAAAATCACGGTCAAAAGCAAACAGTAAATGCAGCTGTCTTCAGCTCTTGAAAATAAAACTGCATCAATTCTGTTCAGAGTTTATCTAGCTTAATTTTTTTTCTTCTGGTGCTTTGGACAATCAGTAATTGCAGTTTTTCTTTCCTTACTAGAAAGTTTCGGTTTATTGGAATTTTTCAGATTCTCACTCGATTAGTGAGGCATCTGATAAGTGAGAAGGACTCTTGATTGCTATACAGGAGACATTCCCAGAAATATTTGATATTATTTAATATTAAGAAAAAAGGGAAAAAAGAATATAACTTAAATGAATACGTAATAACTTACCAATGCTTAATTTAGGAAACTAGAAGGCAGAAGAAAACATTAAAGAAAACGCGGAAGTTTGTTGTTGATGGAGTAGAAGTGAGTGTAACCACATCAAAAATAGTTACTGAAAATGACTCAAAAAGTGAAGAAATGCGATTTCTACGGTAAGTGTTTCTAAAAGTAAAATTTTCAAGAGGTTAGCAGCTGATATTTTTTTCTTCGCATAAAAGAAGGGGCTAATGATCTTATTTCAGTTATATTTGGGGATTAATTTACATTATCTTTTTAGTAGAAGTGAATGTAAAGTGTTTCTTATTAAGACAATCAGTTCAAAGCTAGTTTTACTGGGCCAAAGTTGCCAATGGTCCTTTTTGTCTTTTGTCATTTTCCACTTCTTTTGTTTCCCCATCAGTATTAAGTGTTCTTTGTCCTTATTAGACGTCAAGAGCTCAGAGAGCTGAGACTTCTTCAGAAAGAGGAGCAGAGAGCCCAACAGCAGCTCAGCAATAAGCTTCTGCAGCAGCGGGAGCAGATGTACAGACGTTTTGAACAGGAAATGACTGTGAGTTTCTGCATTTTGGTGCTCTTAAAATACATCTTGATGGAGTAGGCAGAGTAGGGCTAACAGCAATCAGGTGTTTCTTGCCATGATGGCTGTAGCTTAGCCTTCATTCTCAAATAAAAGGCAACATTTTCCATTGTGGGGTGCCCAGCTTGAGCTGGGGCTTGCCTGCCACACCAGCCCATCACGGCCATTCCCTGCCGTGCTGCAGCACTTCACTAAACAGGACTTAGCTTTCTAAAGAAAAGGTGCCAAATTATTTTTACAGAGTAAAAAGCGACAGTATGATCAAGAGATAGAGAACCTGGAAAAGCAGCAGAAGCAGACGATCGAGCGCCTGGAGCAGGAGCACACGAATCGCTTACGGGATGAAGCGAAGCGCATCAAGGCTGAGCAGGAGAAGGAGTTGTCCAAATTCCAGAATGTGCTGAAAAACAAAAAAAAAGAGGTAAGAGACAATGCTAATAAAGAAAATAAGGAGTATGGTCTTAGCAAACAGTTGAGATTAGGTCTCCCAGAAGCCCTTGCTGTACTGAGGTTTGGAAGTGTCGCTACCAGTCGGAATTGTTTCTTTTGTTTAACTGCCTAAAGTGATGCACAAACAGCTGTCAGGAAGTTTGAGGTATTAACTTAATCTAGATAACATCACCAAGTTAGAAGATTTTATTTTTCACAGAATATTTAATAAAATATTTTCTCTCAAATACTAAATCAAGTATTTTCATAAAGATTATGAAAAATATTTGAGATTTCTACTTTAAACAAACGCAGCTATAGTTACTTAGTAAATACTTACCAAATTAGAATTTTGAAGACAATAATGTGGTCTTGATTTGTACTGTGAACCACTTTAATTTCAGTTATGTTTTGTTTTTGTTAATTTGTTAGATTTCTTTACTTAATGTGTGCTGTAATTGTTTAGAATTTCTTTATATGAAGTGACAGCAGTAATATGGATTTGGTTTGTTAGCTCAAAAAGGAAAGCCAGGAGAGAGAAGTCTGGATAACCTAAAATATTTTACAGTTAATTTCATAAATGTCATACAGTTAAGGCAAAATGAATGACACTGACAACTTGTGCAATTAATTTACTTGCATTGGATTAAGAAAAAGTGATATGTTTCCATATAGATTTTGCATCTTAAAAGCTGCTTTATTTCATTTTTGGTTTAACTGTGTAGTGCCCATTTGTATATAAATGGCTCTAGTGTTTTCTCTAATAGTTACTAGACTCAGATTTCTTTAGAAAGCTGAACTGTCCATGCTTTTGCATAGAATGATCCTGTAGCACAAAAGTGCATTAAAAAATAAGTTGTATTCAGTTTGAACAGTATGCTCATATGTAAATAACAATTTTTCTTCTTTTGCGGTACCCTTGCATTTTGAGTCTCTCTCTGTTCACTGGTGATTGGGTTCTGTGTGGGAAATGGGAAGAATTTTACATATTGCTCTGAGCTAAAAGCAGTTCTTTCATGGACACAGGAATAGCATGTGGTGATTTGGACTCTGTTTTCTGATGATGCTTCCACTATTAAACAAACAGGCATTTGTCTCTGGGTGCATAGTTCTGTGTTTAAAGCTTAAAAAGGCGATGTACAGTTTGAAGGAAAATGCAGCTGCTGCTCTAAAACTATCCATGTTATATTGGAGTGTACAATGCTACGTTTTTGTAATTCTGAAAAACAAAACTCATCAGCAAATTAACAGATTAATAGTCAGTTGATTTAGCCAGGTTATATTTAGAGTCTTTCTGCTAATCTAGTCTAATTCACCGTGTACTGAAACACGTTCCACCCCAGCATACGTGTCACGAAAAGTTTCTTGAAAACATTCTTATTTATTGGTGGGTTTTGCTTTAAATTCTTCAGAACCACTTACAACCAAATAATGTTTTGTTTGCTTGTATGATTATTTTGAAGACATAAGCTGTGCAGATGTCATTTATGGTCGGAGACACAAATAAAGGCATCTCGTAAATTCAGGTTAGAGATGGTGTCAGAAGTAGCAGGTTTTCAATGGAAGTTATTTTAAGCTTCCAGCCATTTTTCACAGCTTTATGTGAGGTAACATACTCTGTAGTCCTCCTGCCACAGTGATTCAAGAAAATACCACTTTTGCCAGGTGGTGGTTTTCTTAACTGTTGACTCTCCTGGCGGCTGCATGGAAGCACAAGGAGGCACTGCCATTTCTGAGAGCACTGGGCAGCATTTGCATGCAAAAAGCGCTGGCGCATCCCTCCTCTCTGCACTGCTGGCATGCATAAAGCACCTATTGTTCCTTCTCTTTTCATTAAGCTCTTTTCACTAAACTAACATCCCTGCCACTGAAGTAATGCATGCTTCCCAGTACCTCTAGTGCTTGACCTGCATGTCCCTATGTTCACAGTAATGCTTGCTGTGGAGACAAAGTGTTCTTTTTGCCACCTTCTGCATGCTTATATACACTGTAGGTTTTATGTGAAGTGGAGAAAGCACCAAAAGAGCTGAGAAAAGAGCTCATGAAACGCAAGAAAGAGGAGCTTGCACAAAGCCAGCATGCTCAGGTAACAATGGCAGCTTCAAGCTACTAAAATACAAAAGGCAGCAGAATTCACACAGCTTGATGATTTCACTTCTTGTTGTTGTTGAGTGAATATGGAACTTAACTCAAACTAACCCTGTGAACTGCTCTCTCTCTTCAAGTACTCCCCTGTCACATCTTAGACTTAACTGGGTAGAAGTGTAGGAGCAGCAGTTGCCAGGTTTGTCAAGTGTAGTATTTTGTGTGCTCTACGGAAAAAGGATGGTATTTTTCTACAGCAAGTTTATTTACAGTGCTTTTACGAGTGGTAAGTACTCCACAGGTCCTTCAAATTTTAAAGGTTATAGTCAGGAGGAAGTTTTGAATTACACAAGTGCAGAGGAGGAAAATGTATATAATATGCAAGCATGAGACATCTTGTTTATAGGAGTAGAACAGATTAGGTAAAATGTTATTTAAATGTCAAAGTGTAGGTGTATGGAAACTTTACAAAACATCATCTGTGATTTCATGCCTTCAGACTTGCTGCTTTTCTATGACCCAGCTAGAAAGAGGGCTAGTATTTTGGAAAAATACTGGCTTTGTGATGGCCACAGCTTGTACAGAGTGAGTTTGTACCCCAGCAGAGCAGGTTTGGATTGAGTAACTTAAAGATTAAATATTTATGTGAGTGACCTAGTAGAAAATAATAGCAACTTTATTCGATTATGTGTTTATTTTAAGAGGGGATTTCCCAGGATAGAAGGTGATTGAGTTGCAGCACTTTCTCCATACCAAAGATACCTGTCTCTAAACTTTTTAAGGAAAGAGAAACCTAAATTTTCATAGTGTTTGTAGTGACATGGTTAACTTCCTTTGCTGGTTTCAATTTGTTGAAGAGAGGTGAAAGAAAATTTTAAATGTGAAATGTACTTATCATTCCAAGTAAGGATGAAACAAGGTGCAGCTGTTTAGTTTCTGAATATCTAGAGCTTCCATCAGCATCTACTTGTGTGATTAGCCTTGACATTTTAAATGTTTATTACTAACGTACAGCCGATCTCATTTCTTTGTTTTGTTAAGAACAGAACTACATTTCACTATATTATGACACAGAATTACATTGTGTCCCACAGGGTGTTGCTCAGGTTATGATTCAGTCTTTTCAGTTGTCTTCATGTACACTTTTCAACGCACAAATGCAGGATGTAAGTCTTAAAATGCAACACAATGAAAGTTTATTTTCCTAATTTTCCGGATGTGTGTGTTCTCCTTCTGCTCATATGTGCTGATCAATGTCACTGCTGTCTCCAAACTGGTTAGCAGCAATTTAGGTAATTGTGCACTGTCCATAGTCAAAAGATCCAAAAGGCAGTAGTTATTCAGTCTGAGCAAGACACTGAGGGTTCACACATGCAACATGATATTTGTTCAGCACATGTGAGAAACACTGTGTGACTTGTATGCTGTGTGTGCAGTGAAACCCTGTATTTTAAAGATGTTTGAGTTTATTTTAAGATACTTATTGGGCATAACCAAGTGGTACTTTGAAAAAGGTTGACTGTGTTGCACTGTCTGCCTTTTAAGCACCCAGCACGTTCTTTAGTAAAGTTGGTGACATTTATTTTATGTGATACCTGAGTAGATGTGGGAAGTGGAAAGGCCAGTGTGTTTCCTGAGGTTGCCTGGTTTATTTTACAGCATTAGCAGGTATAAAACTTCATAAGAGTTACTCTGTAGAGAGAGCAGCAATGATATTTAAATGATTAAATGTGTAAAGCTCAAGCATAATCACTTTTTGACCATGACTACACTAGAACAGCTTTCTCCCACTCCCTCCAAATCAAAAATCTCCCAGCAAATTAAACACTGGGTTAATCATGTGTCTACACCCTTAGAATGATAAACTTGTAGTAGTCTTCTTATTCTTTTCATCTGTAAAGGAAAAACCCAGTATTTTTTGTCAGTCCATAAATTTGATTAGGTGTGTCTGACTTAATTTACAGACATCACCTTCCAGTTCTTTTTGTACCCTCAGGTCTGTCACTGTCAGCTTATTTTGCCTCTGGTTTTATGTTACCTGTCTCAGTGTAACTCTGCTGTCCACTAAGAGACATGAAAGCCTCATCTATTAATAACTTTCTGTGAAGATGAAAACCAGGATTCTTCTGGTCATAATAAAAAGTACTTTCAACAAACATTTAATTCCATTTGTTACGTAGAACAGCAGGTGCTTCAGCAGCCCACCTTGGCTCTTGACAAGACCATGCCATTGTCCTTTCTTTTGACCTTGATATTGTGATGGAAGCATCTGATTCAATTTCTTGTTCTTAAGGAGGGTGTGTGTGAGTGTGTGTGTGTGCATGCTTGCATGCTCATAGCTGTGGTTTTTAATTAGTTGCAAAGAAGAAAGGCAGCAGTAGGTTTTGAGGCACGGGAGGGAGACTCTTACTGCTGCTTGCTGTTCATGATGGGATGCAGCAGTGATACACCTGGATAGTGGGAAGATGCAGGTGATAAATCCCTTAGTGAGGAGCCAGCTCAGCTGGGGTGTGACCAGGTTACGGCCCTGCAGAGCCGTGGGGTGTCTGCACAGTGGTCCTGCAGAACTCCCAGCCTCGACAGCCCTGCCCTAAGGACAAGATAAACCACACAGATCTGAAACCCAACTGTGTGAATCAATAGGCTTTAACTAACCACCCAAAGCAGAATAACCATACATACCTTTATTTTCTTACATATACGAATAATTAACCCTTGATAGAATGAAATCATGTTTAGATCGAGTATTGTCTTTGCTAGCTCTGAACCCGCAACTTGTTCTGAGGAGAGACAAGAGATGGAATGAGTTGCAGATGGCTGGCTAGTTTGTTGCCTTTGGTCTTATTTCTGAAGGTATTATTTAAACATGAATATGCTCTTACCTACTCTGTACATAGAAAATACAAAAGATGGATAATTTGATAGCCAAGGCACGCTAGTTCAGACTTTCATAGATGTATTTGTTTTCATATACGGCTAATGCTGAGAGGGAGTTTCATTAACATGTAATGTGGCTAGAAGAACCCAATGTAATTTACTTCCATTGGTTTTTACCAGGAGCAGGAGTTTGTGCAGAAGCAGCAACAAGAACTGGATGCATCTCTGAAGAAAATAATTCAGCAGCAGAAGACAGAACTGGCCACTATTGAACGAGATTGCCTCAACAACAAACAGCAGCTCATGAGAGGTATCCAGCACCAGGCTCCCTCTCTCTTTGAAACAGGCACCGGTGTTTTAGTAAAACAATGTCACTTCACTTTATGAAGTCAAAAAACCTTCATGACTGATCTAGAACTGTAATAAAGACATTTGCTATGAAACAGAACTGTTTTTAGAATGCACTCGTAGGCCACTTCTGAATGTACACCAGGAGGTTGGGAAGTATGGGATGGGATTGCAGTTCTTGAACCAACCTTCTTTTTTCCAGCTCGTGAAGCTGCATTCTGGGAGCTGGAGGAGCGGCACCTGCAGGAGAAACACCAGCTCCTCAAGCAGCAGCTCAAGGATCAGTACTTCATGCAGAGGCACCAGCTGCTTAAGAGGCATGAAAAAGTTAGTGTTGACTTTGACACTTTCTCTTGTGTATTGCATTATCCATTTTTTTTTATCAAGTAGTCTTAGGATCTCTCCTGGTGCTGTTTGTTTGCCCAGGCAAGACCCACACAAATATTTTGAAGCTCTTATGTGTTCTGTTGAAATTCAAGAAATCTTACTCATCTGACTTGAATACCTTAGTAGTATATAGAAGTATAAATAATGATATTTTTCCCCTTTCGATTCTTTCAAAAAACCCACCAACCAACCACAACATCAGTCTTTTACTATAAAAAATACCAAATTCTGCTTATCCACCAAAACCAATTTTGATTTGTGTTTAAACAAATCTACTCAGAAGTAAATTATCCTGGAATTAAATGAGCAGAATGAACTGGATTAGCTTCTGGGCAAGTAGCTGACAACTGTCTCTTTATAGCTAAATCCTTATTTCCACGAGGCATATTGGTTTTTCTAGAATACATGAAAGCAAATAATTCAATTCCTGAAAATGTAAACCACTAGGGAGGTGTTTGAGGATCTCCTTGGTGATCAGAGCATGAGCAGCCTCCACTGAAGGCTTGTTCTGTCCACTCTGGTTTACCCCATGTGGGCTGTTGCTTTCCCCAGCTTTTGCAGCAAACTGCCCCTCTACAGCTGCAGCCCAGGAGTGTAACGTTTCCACGTGGTTATCATTTCAGGAAACAGAACAAATGCAGAGGTATAATCAACGCCTTATAGAGGAGCTAAAGAACAAGCAAACTCAGGAAAGAGCCAGACTGCCTAAAATCCAGCGAAGTGAAGCAAAGACTCGAATGGCCATGTTTAAGAAAAGTTTAAGAATCAATTCATTAGCCTCTCCAGACCAAGATCGTGAGAAAATTAAGCAGGTAATTAATAAATTAATAGTTCGTTTTAATAGTGTAAATGCTAAATGGGATGTAAATGTGAGGATGGAATAGAGTGCACTCTCACGAGTTGTCAGATGGTACCAAACTGGGTTGATGCCCTGGATGGGGTCAGAGGAAGTCATCCTTCCCTGCTGCTCTGGTGAGACTCTTCTGAAGTGCTGCATCCAGTCCTGGGCTTCCCAGTACGAGACAGATACGGATTTATTGGAGTGAGTTGTGCAAAGGGCCTTGAAGATGGCTGAGGGACTCGTGTGTCATGTTACTCAAGGAGCCACCTGGGGTACCTGGGGTGCTTCAGCCTGCAGGAGAATAGGCTCAGGAGGGTCTTGTCCATGGGTATAAGTACCCAACAGAGGGAGCAAAGGAGGTGGAGCCAGACTCTTCCCAGTGACAGGGTGAGAGGCAGCAGCCACAACTGAAATCCAGCTTCAACATGAGAAAACATTTTTTTAGTGTGAAGATAGTCAAACACTGGACCAGGTTGTCCAGAGAGCTTGTAGAGATGCTCAGAACCCAACAGAACACGGTCCTGTGCAGCCTCCTCCTGGTGATCCTGCTTTGAGTAGGGAGGTTGATCTTTGCAGGTCCCTTCCAACTTCGACTGTTCTGTGATTCTGTGAAATATTTTTAAGGATGGTTGATTGTTGTGAGCTTTTGAACTAAAACTGTAGGTATTCATTCATTCTGTAAAATGGAATGCTGTGCAGAGGTTGAGGTTTGCTTTCTAATGATGCACTACAGTCTCAAATCATGGTTTCATGTGGCGAGCACTGGAAGAATGGATGGAAGGATGAAAAATGTGGAAAATATGGTCTCCTGTAGCTCTGTAACACCAGCCTTGACCAATGCTCGGAGCAGCACTGCTGTGTCACGGCTTCAGAGGGAGGTGATTTCAGGAGTCTGGAAGTGAAATGTGCTGTGTTTTAAGGAAAAATCAGAGTGCAGACAGAGAAATGGAATTAAAACTGTAGGGCACTCCCTTTGTAAGAATTCAAAAAAGAAAAAATGCAGAAAATTATCACTTAAATCTTCTAGAAAGAACCATTGTTTTCAGTACGTGTTCATTCTATTACATGCAGTTCTTTCACTCATGCAAACTGTTTTATTCAGAGGCACAATATAAATAATCTTATTTTTAATTTTAGTTTGCTGTTCAAGAAGAAAAGAGGCAGAAGAATGAGAGACTGGCTCAGCATCAGAAACACGAAAACCAAATGCGGGACCTTCAGCTGCAGTGTGAAGCAAACATCAGGGAACTGCATCAGTTACAGGTTAAAAATAGATGATGTTAAATGACCATTCAGTGAGAAGACTTATAGGTTAATAATAGATGCAGACAAAGCAGAAACACCTTTTCCTTAATTTTTACTGTGTAGTTTTTTCAGCTTTGTTTTGAAAGGCCTGCAGTGCACTGCTTACCCAGATTCATATGCTTCCATCAATTAATGAGGAATCATTTTAAATGCAAGAAGAGCATGAACCAGAAGCAGAGGATCACTTCTGGAATATCTGTCAAGTTCCCAGGGCTATTTTCTGTAGGCAGCATTTCCCTTTTAGCCTGAATTTGCTGGAATGTCATTAATCAGAACAGAGGTAGGCAGCACCAGGCATTACCCACGAGAAGTTTGCAGCAATAGAGGAATGAGGAGGTTTTTACGAAGTGCTGCCACTTGCACATGAGCTTCTGGAAGGTACTTAGAAGGAATTCTCTTCTCGTGATAAGGAGCTCTGATTTGTCTCTTTTGGTATGCGTTTTCTAAAAGTTTCTGCTGTATATCAGAGGCAGGATCTCCTTTTCTGTTCAATCAGCTTTTCCCAGTTTCAGGGACACAAGGCAGTTTCAAAGCATTAAATGATCACCTGCTGATAACCTTTGCTTAGATAAACTCTGCAATGACCGATGAAGGTCATTCTACTCTATTCACTTTCTTACATCCTGCAAAAATAGTCCCTGGCTGTGCCACTAATGTGCCCCAGTAAATCCCCAAGTACCGTGGGAGCCTTGCGAGAGTTTCAGCTCAAGTAAAATTGAGCAGATTAGGGCTGCTCTGAACTTCATAAGGAAAACTGGCCCCTTGCTGCACTCAGGTCTAGCCAAGTGCTTGTTGTTTTTGTTGCTGTGGTTCTGTGCTCTGCATCAGACCCATTTGGGACTGGAACCCTAGAAACACAACCATTGCCAACTGCTCTTAAAAACGTACAGAGATTTGAAGCCAAATAATTAACTTTTTTTCTTGCCATGCTTCAAAAGTCCTCCGAAAGTGAGGCAGATGCCTGGGTACCTTACTGAGAGGAATGTGAACCTGAGGTGTGGTTTGATCCTTTTCCTTTTCATAGGGCAATTCTGAGGCTAGTTCTGCAACCACGTTTGTCTCTTCTCTAAGCTCCATGTGTTCATCTCAGCTCTTGGCACCAGGAGTTGAAATATTTCCAAAAAACAGCTTCCTTTTTAATGTAATTGATTTTAATAAATTATACAGACGGTCTTTAAAAAGCAAAGCAGAAATGCTGTGTGACCTTGAAAAGCATCATTAGGCAGTGAAACACAGTTTTGAGTAACACTCATAGCAGCTGCCTTAATGATGTTCAGCAGTGTATTTGGATTTACGAGTGTTTCTTATCTCTGTTGGCTCTGATGGAAAGATCAGCTTTTGAAAACGCAGCCTTGTAACATACTTTTATCTTGTAATTATTCACGTCACTATTTACATGGAATAAGCTAATTAGAAGGAATTAGGACAACATATGTCACTGTACAAATGTTGAGTTGCCTAATCTGAATTAGTTTTACATAAGGATTATCTTGTTTTAAGAATGAAAAATGCCATCTACTGGTTGAGCATGAAACTCAGAAGCTAAAAGAGCTGGATGAAGAGCACAGCCAAGAACTGAAGGAATGGAGAGAGAAATTGAGACCGAGAAAAAAGGTAAATGGGAGCAGTTCTTGAATCAGGAAGTTATCAAGGGTTGGATCTAGCAAATACAGACAGTACAAAAGTATTGCAGAGGAGGAGAGTCAAGCTGCTATACAAAGCTCTCGCAGTTCACTGTATAATAAAAGATGTTAAAAAACTGCAAAATCTTGAGCAAAGGTCAGGCGCGCCAAAGCAGGCTGGGTGTTATCAGCCTCTTGCAGGGCTCCCACCTGCAGCACGTGTGTGCAGGTTTGCATGGAAAACTTAGCTGGAGGTAAATCTGGGGTTAGGAATTTATTTCAGAAGCCAGTAGGTTACTACAAAAATTGAGTGATTTATAGCAGATATATAGCTGGTGTTAGAGGTTGGTCTTGGGGGGATTATCTTATTTTAAAAGGGAAAGTACTAGAGTTTCACACATGTCAGAGATATATCAGACAAAATGTCTCCACAATAATGGGTTTCTTGTACTTTGCCTTGTTAATCCTGTGACAATCTGATTTTGGTTTTAGATGCTGGAAGAAGAATTTGCCAGAAAACTGCAGGAACAGGAAGTTTTCTTTAAAATGACTGGAGAATCCGAATGCCTTAATCCTTCAACACAAAGCCGGATTTCCAAATTCTACCCAATCCCCAGCCTTCACTCCACTGGGTCGTAACTCTGGGAACTGCTGTAGGTTTTTTCATGTTTGAATTCTCCCTCCTTACGGTCTAACCCGACTTACCCGCGGCGTACGAACATCGGGGACCTCGCGCGTCTTGTTTTCAGTGGAGACAATCAGTGTCAGGAGTGGTTTCTTCACTCCCCTGAACAGAAGAAACGAAGCAAGTGTTGGTGTACAATGGTATTGTTACGTCCTTCAGATGTTTCAAGACTAAGTGGGCTTTTTATCCCAGTCCCTAAAAGTATGTTACCTACGGTTTTGACTTTAAGCCTGAAATATTAATTATGCTCTTTCTCATCACAAAAAAACGGTTTCTCATCTGAACATTTACATGGTGTAATATTAGTTCTGCTACTGTGTTTTTAAGCATCAGATTTCTCCATGAGAGAATTCCACAATTGAAACTGCCATGAGAGGTTTAAAATTTCATAATGTTGAGCAGTGTCTTCATGGCAAGGACTGAAACTAATTACTACGAACATGCCAGTAATCAGAAAAACAAACCCTTATGTTTAAACACAATTGGCAAAAGCAAAAGCCTTTGCAACTTCTTTCAAAAGAAACCTCTGGCGTAAATTAAACTCAGCTGATCTCCATGACATGTTTTGTCCATTAGTTCCGTAATGAAATGGGGTGCTAGTTTAATTAATACAGTGCCTGAAACACTTAGATATGCTGATCCTGGCAACGGGATACTGTTTTGTCATTTAAAAACATAAAACTCCTTAGCGTTGTTGTTACTGTACAAAACAAGATTTCTTGCTGCTACTGCCATTTTTGTTGTAAATCCTCACCCTAAAATATTTTGCACTAAAATATGTAAAGGTGAAAGAAATGCTAACTTTAAAATGCACAGTTTATTATTTTCCTTAGCTATTACATACAGGTGGTTAGTTCTACAAATTGAAAAAACTGTAGAATGTATTTTTTAGAAAGCAGCGTGCAAAATGCACACGGTTTCTCTAACTGTACCTGGAATGGGTAGAGCCATTGTTCTGTTCTTACCAAAGCCTGTTCATTTAAACTCCATCGCAGAAGTGGAGGTGGATGGTCATATTTATAAATAACCATGGCTAAAGTCTGATTTCACTAGAAGTGTTAGATTCCATTTTCTTTTTTATTTTAATCGTTTTATTTTAAGGAAAGATTTAAGTTAAATATATAGACAAACTCCTTTATGAAGCTGGGTGTTTTGCTTTTGTGTTGCCACCTACTAACATAGGCAGGTTTTATTTTTTGAGTTTGTAGATGTACCATAAGTTATTTGCCTGACTGATCTGCAGTGGAAAATCTGAACTGTGTCTCCTATAGCGGGGTAGGGAAATACAGCTGTATTAGGTCATGTTTGCTGCACTCCTTTTGGTGGAGAGAGGTTGAGTCATATCGAGACAGTGGTATAAGCTGTACTTGGGTATGCTGGAGCTTCATTTGTAAAATAGTATTTGCTTTCTGTCTTTTGAGGCCTGACTTTCTCTGATCTCTTTGGGCATCAACTGCATCCATTTTGTCTTGCTTGCTTGCATTGACCGTGTGACTGGTGCCCATTCCATGGCGTTCATTTCATGGGAACAGTGTTGCTGCATGGCAATGAACTCCGAAATTAACATAGGACTTTAATCAGCTGTGGTTGAAACCTTGGATGCTGAAATCCTTGGACGTTGAACCGATACCTTCTCAAAGAAGACACTTAATTTACAGCACAGTAAAAAAAAAAATTGGAAAATGCATGTTTTAATTTAAATTTTGTAACTTTTTGATAGCATAATTACTTTAATAGCTAGCCTTAATTTCTGGCATTTTATTATTATTATAAATGTGTATTGTGTACTGTTGTAAAGTCACACTCCATATCTCTAGAATGTTCTCTGTTGCTAAATGCAAAGTTTTTTGAATTGTTTGTTCAGTAGGGAGAAAAAAAGTCTTTGAAGACCTTTTGCTTTCTAAGCTCCACCTTCATAAATTGACTGTTACTAAGATAGCATTAAATAATCTTCATCTCTATTTAACAGAATTTGTTTGCAATTTCGTATGAAGTAGGCTCAATGCTTTACTTGGGGAGTAGGCAGGGCAGGCAGATTTCCTCTTCTGGATTGTGTCTGCATTCATCCACATTAAATCCTCACAGGGAAATGTTAATAATCTTCTCCTTACATTTTTGGTAGTTTCAGTGATAACTCAGTAATATATATTGGCATTCTGTTTACCTCTGTCTGAATCTCTTACATCTTTTATTTGAAGATCCTTTTCACGCAGGCCTTGCAATCTGATCTCATTGTAAATTGCACAAATAACTGTAACTGAGCTCTGGGATGAAGGGAGGGATCGGATGTGGTGATGGAAGCCTCGCTCAGGTCTCCAGGTGGGGAGCCCTGTGAAGCAGTTGCAGCCTTGTGAATTGGGCTGAGAATTGATACCAAGAGTGAAAATATGTTTTCAGGTGATAACAAGAACTAGCACGGGTACTTACACATCTAGACTGATAAAATTGGGTTTAAGTGTTGCAGAACATGAGAGGGGTGTTACATTGTATCAGTGTCAGAAAATTCAATTCAAATTAATTTAGTCTCACATAGGCCTAAAAGACATTTCCTGAGATGTGAAATCCAATCTTGATACTATCTCATGTCACCTCACTCAAATGAATGTTAGCAGCTCCATCTCCAGGGTGGTGAGGTGTGTTTTCTGCAGCCAAAACAATGTACTTACTTACAAATTCTTACTGTTTGGCAGATCTTATTGTCCCTGCACGCTCTTCCAAAGCTGACTACAAATCAGTATTTGCTCACCTTTGTGTTTTATTACATTGTAAATTCTGTCCACAGGAAAATGAGCAAAGGCAATAAATCCCTGGATTGCAGTGCTGTGTGTGGGTTGTCCTCCTGCGTTTACAACTGATCCTCACAGAAAATCTGCCTGCAGGGTGTCGGCCTCACACCATGTGCTTCCCGAGCTCTGAAAGTGCATTTTGGCACTGCTTAGGGCATCCAGGGATATCTGGGGCTAAAGGTCTTCGGATGCTCCTGCCACCCCTGTTTTTAGGAGATTCTGCAGCTCTCCTGGCTGAGGAGGGGTTACCAACCCAGGGGAAAATGGGCTGTGGGCAGCCCTTGATCTTCTGAAGTTCCAGGGGAACTTAGCTGCTTATTTTATGAAGAAGAAATTCTCGAGCATTTGATCCTCTCTGATTCCCATAAAACAAATTTTCCTCCTCCAAGCACTCTGCTGTCTCTGGTGTATACACGAGAACTATATACAGCATGTAAAGATATGATACTGAAGTTGTTATTCTTCTGATTGATTATGTGGGTCCTGATTTATAAACACCTTCTGAAGGAAAACCTTTATTTGAATTGGCACCTGAATTCAAATTCCCTGGTGGCAGGGCTGCACTGTCCTGACCAGCAGCATTCACTCAGAGTGATTTTTCACATCACATTAAAAACTGATGTTCAGTCTGAGCTGCATCCTTTTTTCCAGGTACTCTTTTAAGCTAATATTCTTCAGTAATTGCATTCATGGGTACTCAATATCTAATCAATCACACAGTTAAAGAAATTATTCTTCTGTTCCAGAGGACTTTTTCTTAAAAATTGGAAACGTAGCACCTTGTTTAAGGCAGAGCTAAGCAAAGCAGCAATGCAATTGCTTTTGTCACACCATGTCTTTTGTGACAGCAGTATCACATAGGAAGTTTAAGTTGATTCTCCAACTGAAACAGTATCTGCCTTGCAAGTATTTCAAGCTTGCTTTGGTATAGGAAAGATTCAAATAAGCTGTTTTAAATTCAGGCACTTGAGTCTACTTTTAGGCAGCCTGATTTTTAGAGCTGCTGTGCAGCCGCAGCTCCCAGGACCTCAGAAATACATCCCTGCTGAAATGTACAAATAAGCTCAGTGCTAGTTGCTTCCACTGATCTACCGCTTCTTGGTTCATTTGCTGTGGGGAAGACGGGCAAGTTTGAGGACAGTGACTCTCTGGTGGTTGGAGGAAAGGGCAAGGAAGAGTGTTTAGGACCATCGCTGTGTAGATAAGTTCTCTGCTTTCTACATTCGCATTTACACTCTGGTCATGTTACATCAAAATCTGTACTTCTGGATCTCTGAAACTTCCTTGCATTGATGTGTCCATGCAAATTTCCCATTCCCAGACTACTTCTGCCATCTCCACAGCAGCTGCAGTAAGATCAGAGAGAATTAACCTTCCTCGTTCACAGGCAAGCCAAGGCCAGGATGCCCCATCGTTTCTCAGTCTTGCAAAAGATGAGAACAGATGGAGGGAAGAAGAAGACAAAGGAAATTATGGTGTTTCTTTTACAGAACTTTTACTTGTTCTGCATCCCCTTTCTCCAGCTCAGTCCTCGTGCTTTGTTTCTGTAGCTGCTTTGCACATCTGGTGTTTGGGGAGTCGGTGGTGCCAGAGGAAAACCCCTTAAGCACGAACATGCTCAGCCCAACCCATGAGAAAGGGCTCGTGTGCTTCCCCTGTGCTGAAAGCAGAAGGGAGTGGCTGAGCCCAGGGTTACCCTGATGTAACAAAATCTTCCACAATTACAATTAGGTGGTAAAGCCTCTTTGGTAATGAGAATCAGCCCTAAAATGGTGGAAAGAACAGAAACTAGAAAGGGACACTGAGCGGCATCTAATGTTGAACTGTCACCCCATTTTCTGTCAGGAAGCCAAGCAGAGCAGGAGTGTCCTGTGACAAAACATGCGCCTGAGGCACCGCCAGCCTCGTGTTCTCCCAGCAGTTTGTTGAATGTTTTGTGTTCACTGCAAACCAAGTTATTTTTGCCTTACAGAAACCAACCAAAAATCATGAGATTGATGAATAATTGGCTAAGGGTCTCTGTACAGCTTGTGGAAGTGAACTTGCAGTAGCAGCCATACAACAGTTTTTGTCTTGTTTTTCAAAGTAATTTGATTTCATGGCTTTCTGTAGAATACTGTAATAATTCTGCTGTAAATACAATAAAATCACAGTTTGCTGAGATTGCCTCAGTTTTGTTGATGGAAAACTTGTATGAAATACAAGTGGTTTGTACAAGTGTTTGAGTGAGGGGGACGATTCACAATGTTTAAAATAACTGAATATAAAAAGTATTTAATGTTGTGCCACTGTATTTACCACTGTACCTCACACCCATCTCAGGCGCCTCACCCTGCCCCACAACAACCTGCAAGCACAGAACAGCACAGTCCTAAGTCGTTCAGGGATGGGGTTAAAAACACACTTTAATTGGGCTGTTTACATGAAAGATTATTTTTTTACCAGTGTTTAAAAACCAAGAAAAAATACAAAAATATTTTTAAAAGATAAACAAATTACATTTAAAAGTGCTTTGGTTCGGTCCCTGTGCGTGTCTGTCTCGCTGTGCTGCTATAAACGGGCTCCACTTGGGGCTGGCAGAGCTTGGTGGAGAGGGAATCCCAGGGCAGTGCAAGCTTAGTCCCAGGGTTTTTCACAGGGCCTTGTGGGCTGCATCTGATCCCTGACAAACCATGCAGCTGGTGGGGATGGGATTGTTTTCTTTTTTTCTTTTTGCTGCATAGTTGGCTAGTTGTTAAAAAAACAGGTTTTTACATATCTGGAAGTAGTACAAGAAGCCTGGACTAGGTGAGACAGGAAGCCCTTGTCAGCCCAAGGACATCAGCCTGGGAGCTCAGGGGCATGAAGCCAAACATCAGTAACAGGAGCAAACACCCACACTAGGGCCATGCTGAACACACACAAGAGACATTCAGATCTGAACTATCAACTCTAAGGGGTCAGCTGAGCGGTGAGGATGTTTTAGCATTAAGACAGTGAAGACTCAGGCTAATTCTCTATAGGCTGCTGAGAATGCTGCCCTGTGCAGAACTGAGCTACCTCTTTCCTTAAACACCAACACTTCTTCTTTTTCTTCTGCCAACGTACACTTGTTCACCTGGGGACAAGAAAGTCAAAAGGAGGGTTAATTGGAAAGTTCATGTAAAAAGACAAAGGATCCAAACTAAAAAACTGGGGCTGTGTTTTCCAGCTATTCCCAGGGACGGGCTGGTGCCACTCCCTTATAGTCAAACCCTGCTCTCCTGGGGATGGCACGTGTTCCTACCTTTCTCTCCCTTCTCTCCTTTTGGTCCCCTGTGCCCCTGTCGTCCTGGTGGGCCCATTGGCCCAGGGTCACCTGAAGAAATGAGAAGACCAAGTTTGCCCTTGAGCACAAGTGACCACAGACAGGGACAGGCCAGGGGAAGGGAGACCAAGTCAGGACAATGTTTTGGCTGAGATCCCAAAGGTGCCACCTTCACTGTGAGAAGGTGTGACCTCGAGCAGTCCTGTGATCTCTGTGGTCACAGTGCTGCTTCCTGGGCATCACAGGGCTGAAGAGGGAAAGGATGGCAAGCCTTACCTTTGGGTCCAGGATAACCCCTCTCCCCCTTTTCACCGGGTGGCCCCTGGATGGCACCATGTGCTGGAGAGGGAAATGAAGGAGAGAGTGAATGAGTGGGACAAACCACTGCCCACTCTGAAAAGCTGTGAGTCACACTGGAAGGACATTTCTCTTGGTTAGATGGGAATAGACCGACAGTAACGTTTTTAAAAAGGGTTTCGGTCCCAACAAAGTCCCAAGGACCAGCTGTGATGTCATTTTACCAGCACTGCTCTGTCACTTTCTCAGAGTGTCCTGGCTGTCACTAGGGCTGGAGCTGGCCCATGCTCAGGGTGGGGGATCTGAGAGCAGAGTGAGCAGCTGGCTCATGTTTCTGTACGTGCGCCAGCCCAGCCATGTTAAAATGGGCCACAGAGGTTGTAAGCACAGAGGCCTTCAGGGTTTGGGATGAGTTTCCTACAAATAGTGGGAAAAACTGATGTCCTTCCTAATGATAAGGCTGCACCTCCCCAGCAAGGGAGGAATGAGATGGAAAGAACATCCTTCTTCAACTCTGCACTTTGACTTTTCTGGTGTGCAAAGGTGGAAAGATCAGTAGGTCTGTGAGAGGTCAGGAAGATCTCATATGCATGAGCCAGAAACGCCAAGTCAGAATGTCACTTACTTCTAAAGAAGTCCATGAGGTCTGCGGTGACATTGCCATAGGCTGCAAAGACCTTGCTGATGCCAGGGGGACCAGGAGGGCCTGGGGGACCTGCGGGTCCCTGTGCAGTGTAAGACATCAGGTCCTGGAGAATACCTCGGCCTGCAGAATTAGAGATGTCATATGAAAGGAGCTCTGGGAGAACTGTGGCTGGATGCTGAGGCAGAAGGTGTAAGGGAGAGCTGTGGGCAGCAGGAAGGGGAGGGAAGTGAACAGCATGACCAGGCACAGGGCATTTGGAGTTGTAGGCTGGGATAGGGAGGGTCAGGATGAGCAGGCATTGCACTCACTCTGCAGGCTCTCTGACACCCGGAGTGCCAGCTCGTTGTAATCCAGGGAACCAGTGAAAGAGTTGCTGAAAGATCTGCTCGACCCTGCTGCTCTCCTGTGTGATTCCTCCTCTGTCAGCAGCCCATCGAAAGACCCATCAGTGCCCATGGAGGCATCGTAAGCGCCATCGCTGCCCATTAAGGCATAGTAAGAGGACGTGCTGCTTGTGGAGCTGCCATACGAGCTGCCTGTGCCCAGTGAGCCCCTGTGGGAGCCTTCAGCACCAAGGGACCCTCCATGCAAGTGCTCAGAAGCTCGTAACCCTTGGTGTGAGGAAGACATAGACCCAGACACCAAGCCACTATCTCCTTTGGGTCCTGGTGGTCCCCGTGGCCCAGGGGGCCCAGGGGGTCCTGAGATGTAGCTTCGAATTTCATCACCTGCAAAATACAAGGAGGGAACTTCAGGGACACTGAGTTTGGCAGAGGTCCTGTGCTACCACCTGAATGAAGAGTGAAATGTCAACTTCTGTCCCACCAACCATCACAGGGACCCTCATCCAGTGCCATTTCTCAGGCAGCAGGCACATGTCAACCTTGGAATCTACAGATGGCATGACACCCCCCTCCTTCCCACCTCTCCCACAATTTTGTGTGCCCAATCTTGGGAGCATGCCCAATGATGTTGCAGAAGGGTGTACTCCTCAGGCCAATTTCAGCACCTCTGCCAAAAGAGCCATTCTGTAACCAGTTTGCTAAAACTGAGGTGTTTTTGAAAGACTGCCCTGGATAACTTGCCAGGATGAGCTCAGACCACTGGTGCTTCACAGCTGGCTCAGTGCCACCTTCCAAGCCCTCCATTATCCACGGCTCTCGGGGCAGGTGTTTGCCAAAGAAAATGCTTTTCCCATAGCAAAACTCTGCTGGCGACCTTACTAGGGACTCGCTGTTCAGCACAGGCCAATTGTAGCTACCCAGTGCCTGTCCCTGTTGTCTCACAACACAGACTTTGGCTGGCAGCTGGACTGAGAGGAGAAAAGCCTACGGGGTGCAGCACAGTCCTGCATAGACCTGGCTACAGAGGGAAGGTGTTGCTGTAGCCCCAGTTCAGAGAAGGCTCCTACAGGAATGTCTCAGCTATAGCAGAGCCAGTCATCTACATGAGGCAAAGTATGGCTCGGGATATGTGCAGGGAGGATGGATGGTGTCCACTTACTCTTCAGGTACTGGATCAGCTCACTCCTGAACTCGTCGCTGTGGGTGATGTCAGCATAGGACAGGAGGCCGGTTCCAGAGAAGCCTGGTGGTCCTGGAGGGCCAGGAGGGCCAGGCAGGCCCCGGACTCCAGACAGGGAAGAGTATCCAACATCTTGAGAGAGAGGAAGAATTATTTTCCATCAGTGAGAGGACAAGGAAATTGCACATGTCTGGGGATTTTGGAAGTTTAAAGGCTCCAACCCTGACTTCCATCCCTTTACAGATGACATTGATGAGATTTTTTCTTTACAGTGACTGTTCCCAGTGGACAGTCACATCCCTGCTAAGCTAAATCTCAGCCTCAGTCCCTCCAGCATCTACAAACAGAATCTCCCTGCCAGCTGTGAGAAACACAAGTGCTTACTTTGTAGGTAGGCAGAGATGTCCTCAAGAGAGGTGCCTGGTGATCCAGGGGGTCCTGGGGGCCCTGCGGGACCAGGGGGCCCAACAACACCACTGAATTCAGAGTCTGTAAGACACAAGGGAAGAAAAGAAGTCACCCAAACAACCATAACCCTGATGAATGTTCCTGGACAACACAGGTTATGCCAGATACAGCCAAGTATAAGGCTTTTTTTTCTCTCCAGCACCTTCTGGTGCAGCCTTCCTGGTGCACCTCACTTCCCTGCATGTAGATGTCACATTGGAAAGTCAGATGATTCCAAAGACAGTAAAGTCCCTATTTTTTAAATATACTTTTAAAGAGTGGCATAAGAAATGATGCCTTTATGCTGCGGAGTTTGGATACAACAAAGGGCTCCTTCATGCCCATCTCCAAGACAGCCCCACTGCCCAGCCTCACAGGGGCATGGTGATCCAGCTGCAGCCCCCTGCGGAGTGTCCAGGTGCCAGCAGAGGCCTGCAGTGCTGCTGAGGACAAAGGGCCATCAGAGGCTTATTTGTGATGATGGGCAAAAAGGGAAATTCTGTGACTAAGGCTGTAAAAATGATCCTGGGGGCACATAGAGCCCCACAGCAGGGGAGAGAAGAAGTTGGCTTACTTCGCAGGTACGCTGTCAGGTCACTGTAAGATATACCAGGTGTCCCTGGAGGCCCAGGTGGTCCAGGGAGTCCAATGCTCATCCCAGAACCTGCAAAATCAAACAGATCCACATTATCCGAACAGGCTGTTACAGCGTGAGCACACAGACCGCAGGGCTTGTTCACAGGCAATGCAGGAGGGGCTCCTGCAGAGCGGAGTGTTCCCATCAGCAGGCTGTGCCAGGAGCCAGAGCCTAAACCTTGTTCTGGACTTGTGAGTTTGCCCTGAAAATTCCAACACAAGGACACCCACAGACAGGCAGGCAGCAGGCCTCTATTCCAGGCAAAAGCTCTGTACCTCATGAACCCGTGATGGGGTGGGGGCACCCCTGGACTTGCAGCTCAGCAGTGACCCAGAGGCTGATGGATGTGCTGCTCTTCCTGTGTCTGCAGCTCTGGGGCAACACTCTGCACTTTGTGATTTGCTTTAATGAAATGTCCCTGCTGACAAAATGCAGCTGTCCTGCTTGAGCCGTTGGGGTGCTGCCATTAAACTGCGGTTTCCTGCTGGAAATTCCCTCCATCTTAGGAGCAGTCCACTAGTGAGATCTGGGCTCAAAGAGCAGTTCAGAGAAACTGAGCATGGACCAGGCTGTGTTTTTAAGCAGATAGTTGCAGCTACCAGGATTCGGCATTTTAGCACTGCTATGGGGGATGCTCAAAGGGTCCTCTCTGTCCAACAGTTCTTATATGCCGTATCACCCCTTTACGGACGGGAAAATGAAGCAGAGACATGGAATTTGTTACAACTAACTTTAAACTTCTAAGAGTTTGTTGTCTGAGCTGCCTTGACACAAACTGGGCACAGACCAACTCTTTCACAGGGAGATATATCCTGACCACAGAGATAAGGGTTAGAAAGACACTTAAAGGTGTTGATGGGACATCTTAGATGTCTGAGAGGAAATTATGTTCCTAAACTCAATTTTTAACAAATAAAGGATTCATTACTAATCTGTGGATGGTATCGTAGCTACAGGGTATCTTTGTTCTCTTCCAAGTCTCTCAGAGTCCCTGTGAGGAGGTCTCTGTACATAGGGATTCACACGGTCAGCACTGGAATAGTTTCTACTGACTGACAGCATGAGCTTTGTGCTGAGCTCCCAAAGGAACAGAGGGAAATACACACTAATAAAACCATTACTTGACAAGTAGCCGATAAACCTCCTGGTCAGCTCATCATAATCCAGGGACAGAGACATTCCATCTCCCCCTGGCCCAGGAGGTCCCGGTGGGCCCCGAGGTCCAATGAGATACTGACGAATTTCTTCTCCTAGAAATGAAAAAATGCATCTTTTAAGGCTGTCCAGCTGCTGCACAGACACCGAGTGTGAGGAGTTCCCAGCCCGTGAGCTGAGCCCCCACCACTAGGGAGACCATCAAAACCTACGGATGCAAAGCTCCTTTCCTCCCTCTTTTCTGAGTGAATTGTCCTGTATACGGTGTCAGAAACATTTGTGACAAGGCTGGGCACCTCCTATAATAAGGGTGTGAGGAGGATGAGAATTTGGATTGCTTAAAGGACCCTCCTTGTGCTCTGTTTTTTTCAGGACACCCTGGACAACTTCTTGGGTAAAGGGAATGAAAAGCAGCTCAGCTGGGAAAGACCATGCTGAGCTTTGTAGCACTTCAGTAGCCATTTGGAGCACAGTGCTGGCCAGCATCATCAATACCTTCAGGGACAGCCAAATGACATCCTGGAGATTTACCTGTCAGCCCACAGTAACAGTGTGTGTAGAAAAGAATACAGAGGTGGGGATCCCTCTCACCTAAAGAACAACATAGCAAGGCCATGGGGGGAAAAGGGGGGGAGCTGAAAAGCAGAACACTCTGAAGCAGCTGCAGGTAACTCCAGCTGCAGACTGGAGACTGGAAGGGAAAGACAGATCTCCAGGATGATGGGGTGATTTAGCCCCAATCCCATGTTTCCCTTGAGGGTCACTCACTCTGCAGCAGATCCATAAGTTCTCGGTACAAAACGGATGTAGTTGATACTGAGCTAGAAAATGACTCATAGCGACCTGAAGAGCCTGTGGGAATGAAAAGGTTTTACATCAGGCACAGTAAAAGACAAAAGGTGAGAGGGAGGTCAGGAAGGGACAAAGGATAGCTGAATTAATTAACTGGTAGCATGGGCTTCTCATGCCCCCAACTATGAAACAGTTGCTATCTCACACATCCTGGTCATCTCCACAGCTGCGTGCTCTGTGCATTTCTGGTTGAGATTCCAGGCTACTTCCAAAAGCTTTGGGAATTTCATCTCCTTTAGGAGGGCCCCAAGCATACAAGACAACCCCAGAATACTTGAGACCACATATACTAAATAAAGCCACCTCTGTTTGGGTCTTGGGGGTGTTAAAGGGTCTAACAGCAAATGTTTAATATGAGACTTTTTAAACAGCAGCAACTGCTAGTTAATGTACCCATTAAAATAGGACAAGGCTCAGAGGACACCTCAGCTGTGTGGAGTCCTGGGCCTAGACTGCTGAAGATGAATAACCTGGCTGGGGTGCTGCTATTTAAAGACTTGTTTCTCCTCTGGTTCTCACTTCCTAGGTGCTGCACAAGCTCAGCTGAGGGCCTGACTCAATACAGGGTTTATCAACATGGTGCTTACTTGTCATATAGCTCATGACACGGGTAGCCAGCTCTGCATAATCCAAGGTCACCCCATCTGCAGTGGTGATAAGTCCAGGCGGGCCTGGAGGGCCTGGTGGGCCTTGGGCACCAGTCAAATAATGTCTGACGTTGTCACCTACATAGAAAGCACAAGATATGCCCACATCACTAAGAGGGAAGACTGACCATATGCACAGACCCTCTTCCCATGACAAAGAGCAGGACAACAGGAGGACAGTTCTGCTGAGGCCACAGTGGGCAACAGCACTTCACAGCAACCAGCAGAAATAAGCCCAGAGTAGCAGATCTGCTGTTTCTAAAAGAAGAGGGACAAGGGCTAAGGGAGCAAAAGAGAGATAGGCATGCAACTTCTGACCCACAGCAAAAACCTCATTATACTCACTCTTCAGGTAGTCAGTGACATACTGCTGAATCTCTTGAGATGAACCTCCACTTGGGCCAGGAGGACCGGGTGGCCCAGGAGGTCCTGGGGGTCCCTGAATTTGTCTGGATCCACCTACAGAAGGCATTGTAAGGTGAAGGAGTGTTTTTGGCACAGTTGCACTAGACCAAGTGATAGTAAAGTCTGCTTGCACTAAGCCCTTCCCACAGGTCTGGAAAGACCTGTGGAAATGGAATATGGAGGGGGTCCCCCTGCATCTTTAAACACAGTCTGAGCATGGGCTATTTGGCAGTATAATGTCTTCAATTAATTCAGCATCTTATAATTCAGCCCGTGCAGGGCTGAGTCCAAAGACATTCCTGGCTTTGTACAGGCAGACCTGGTGGGTTTGCGCACTAGGGTGCAGTGCTGTGCAGAATACAGATGGAGATCATAGCTCAAGCTCATTAGTCTAACCTCACTGCCCTGCTGCTCCCAATCCCAGTCAGCCTGGGCAGCACTAGTTCAAGAACCTGTTCACACAAAGGCAAAACTCTGCCTTAAAGGATTCCCAGTAAGCTGGAAAAAGAAAACTGTCATTTCTTAAACTTTCTGATTTAAGGCAAGCTGTGCAAAAAGAGGTTTTGAACACAAATCCCATCAGCATTAGGTTGGCACCCACACTGGTAAAAGTCAAAGGGGCTTTTTCAAAGTCTCCACCAGGATATCAGCATTCCTTGTTAATATCAGAGCAATGATGGTGTGGCCTCTTACCTCGAGATGCTCCTGGGATGCCAGGTGCGCCTGGGACACCTGCATCACCTGGAAAAGAGTGAGGGAGACAGACACTTGTCATGAGTGTGACTGCATGTTGCATACTTGGTCATGTGAAGCAGTTGAGCTACATGTTGCCAGAGAAGCAACTACCCAGCCCTTGCAAGGACTGTCTTGAACTGCCAGCTTGTTAGGAAAGAGCATAATGAAGAGGCCATGGCAGCTTTCCTGAGCTTTCTGTGACCTGGTCAAGTGCCTTGTGGTCACAGCAATTCTATTGCTGTGGTCCTGCTTTGCCTGAAAAGGCATGGGTGAGCACAGCTCTAGTTCTGAAAGGACCGGGTTGTTTCATCCTTTAGTCTCAACCATGCGAGGCCACCCCCAATGAAAGAAAGAAAGGAGAGAAAAGAGAAAAAAGAGAGAAAAATCTTTAACTTCACCTTTTGGTCCAGGCGGGCCTGGTGGGCCTGGGGGTCCCTGTATGGTGACTCTTTCACCTGCCAGTTGCAGAAAGAGAGTCAGAGATTGACAGGAAAAAAGTATGTGGACAAAATCCTGGCTCCACTAAAATTAAGTTACAATGAACGGAGCAGGATTTTGGCCCTTGATTTCAGCCTAGGGACAATGAATTCAAAGGAGGAAAGGGGGCACAGACTGACCGTGGGAGGAGAATGCTGAAAGGCCAGGATCACCCGGTTCTCCTGCATGAGACACAGAAATGGAGGAGCAGTCATATACCCAGGCAAGTTACCCTGAAACCCACTGATATCTCCTGGAAGCCTCCTTACCTGTGAATCCCCGTGGACCTCGTTCGCCTGTGAACAGGGAAGCAGAGGAACAGTGTTAGGATTTGCTTTATTCTCATCAGTAACATCCCAGCCCACACTGCAGCATATCATCTTGGCCTTCGATTTGTAGGGGAGAAATGGGTAAAGGGAGCAGGTCCATGTTTCCCTGCCAGCTGAGAGCTGAGCTACACTTCACAGGGCCACCTCCTTGCACTGACCTAGCCCACAGTGCATTTTGCAAAAAGGCTGTCCCCTTCAATGGCAAATCTGAAGCTCTGAATGTTCTTGAGTCTAATGGGCTTGCAAAGTTGAGATCTGAATATGGCAGCTGCCTTGACACCGGTACTGGAGGCTAATAAATTTCTTTGACAAAGACTGACTTGTTTTATAGCAGACAAGAGTCCTACTTAATGACAACTGTGCTGCCTTTCTTACAGAGAGAGAAAGGCAGGACTTTCTGCTCCCAAGCCCTTCCTTCTTTTCAGTCTAAGGTGCTGAGATCCCTCTAGCACTTTGGTGAGGCAGCAGGATATACCCACCTTGGTCTCCCTTCGGGCCTGGTGGTCCTGGTGGACCCGGTGGGCCTGTGAAGAATGCTTCTGCAATTCAAACAAAGAGATTTCTTCATGACATCCAACAGAACATGACACAAGGTTTCTCTGACTCCACTTGGTCCTAGCCATGTATATGGTCTCTGGAACCCCAACAGGACATTCCCAGGACCAAGTGAGGGAATAAGTGCCACGAACCTACCTGAGGTGGACATGGATGATCCTGGTGGGCCTGGAGGTCCTGGCAATCCTTCTCCTAGGCAAAAGGGACACAAAAAGGCTTCAGGAAGGATGAGCCTCAGCAATGTAAGTAAATGCACATAAGAGCTGCTACATCTCCAGCCACGGCCTTAGATTATTTCCCAGTGTAGGCTCCTATCACTGTTTTCTTCACACATCTATCCCTGATAGTTACTTTACACTATCATTTACCACTGCAGCAGAAAAGGACAGAGAAAGTCCTTTCTTTGTGGTACTGGGTGCCTATCCCATTACACTATGAACCTGCTCCCTTTTCCTACTGAGAAGAGAGCAAGGAATGAGGTTATGCTCCTGTCACATGTCCTCCCACACCTTCCCTGTTCTGGCTGCAAAAGGGAAGTCCTGTGTTACAGGATGGGGCATGGGGATTTTTTTCTCATGATAAGAATCCCCCCACCTGTCTGCATTTGAAAGTTAAGGCTGGAAAAATAAGAAATAAATATGGATGACTGCAGTTACTTCCTTTGGCAACTTGAAAACTTTGAGTGTCTTCCCAAAAAGGATGGCTTTTACTAATTAATACTCTGGCTAGAAACCTCTGCCAAAGCAAATGTCCTTTGTTGGGCAGCATCTTGCTGCAGTGAAATTGTGTTGGTAGGAACTCACTATGCGACATTCTGCTTCCAGCCCTAGGCCTCGGAAAAAACCTCCCACTTTCCAGTTTGGTTTCAGAGGAACAAGCTCTTACCTGGAGGACCACGAGGTCCAGGGGGTCCCTGCACAGATTCACCTGATGACAGAAGAATCAGGGGTATTAGAGAATATTTACTCAGCATACTGCATGACCCAGAAATGTGCCATGTTGTGTGAGCATCCCCCTGCTTAGGTACTGAGCTCTGTATGTTACGTACCTGGTGGTCCAGGGGGACCTGGTGGTCCTGCTCGCCCTTGTAAATCTCCCAGCACTGTGCAAAAGGAAAACACAAACAAGGGAAAATTGTTGCTATGGAACTACTGCTGCTATGGAAACTGTCAATATATTGCTGTTAGAAGCTCTTACAGTCAAAGGTGGACTAAGACAGGACCTGGGTGTTTGGTGAGGACATGAAGCAAAATACAGCGCTGAGCAGGATGGCAGCATATTGGAAACAGGGAGGAGAGTAATAGTTGTTGAGAGAAAGAGCAAAGGACTCAAAGGCTAGAGAATCAGGGAAAGCACTTTACAGGAGATGAAAGATTCTTTAAAAGAGGCAAGTTTTGGGGGGAGACCATAACACAGACATTATTTAGCAAGTAGCTGCACTGTGTTATCTTGATTGTACCGTGAGATGTACCCTCACCTCCAAGCTGAGACACAAACTCAAAGTTCAGTGATGCTGAGATCCAAGACTCTTGAATGAGGAATTGGATAGTACTGAAGCATGGTCTGAATCTACATGGCCCCATTCAGATGGTGATCAGGCAAGGATCATTTATAATTTTATGCCCTCTTCTACTGTTGCTGCAAACTTGCAGACGTCCCAGACCCTAGGAATACCGACTCCAAGTGCATCACACATCTAAGTGCATCTGCACTTTTCTTGAGATGTTCCTAAACCATTGTGTTCTGCTCCACTTATTTTCATCTTCATATTTAAAAATTTTACAAAATGTTAATTTTGTTTCATCTTAAAATTTATCTGCTCCCCTGTGAATTCATCCTTTAATTTGAAGAGAGATTATTTCTGTTGCTTAGATTAACATGCCTTTTGAAAGTGGTTCTCCTCCTACAGATGGCTCCATGTTCATATTGCACAGGGAACTGCCCTGCCCTGTGTGAACTCAGCAGCTGAAAGCTCTCAGCTCTGTGAATATTTCCTCTGTTAGTGGCTGCTCACCAGTCACCATTCCTCAGCTTCCCTCTCTGTGACATGGGCCTGATGCCACCTGCGTCCTTTTGAAAGGACTTTGGGATGCACAGATGAGAAGGAAGGCTGAAGAGGTAGCTGGCACTGCAGACACACCACCAAACACACAGACACACACACAGACACTTGCCCCATGTCACATTGAGAAGAAAGAGTTAGGGGCATCTCCTGGTAGCTGTGAGCAGGCCTTGAGGCTCTGACACCTCTCCAAGCAAAGGAGTGGAAAGGCAGGGCCACTTACTTTGAGATGCTAATGATGAGACTTCTGTTCTGATGGTTTCTATCACAGCTTCACCAGGGGATCCTTTCTCACCCCGTGGACCTTTTTTTCCAGGAAAAAAAACAACAAACCAACAGAGAAAGGGAGTTATGTAACTGAGAGAGGGTGACATTTTGTACCTACTCCAACAAGAAGTTCGGACTTCTCTTATGAGAACTGGGAGCATGAACTCAGTCCCCAGATCTGAGGGACACTGCATTCAAATGTGGAAATTACTGCCCAGTTTGCTCTAACAGGATCATAGAAAACCAGCTAAGAAAGGTTCTTAGGGGTCAGCTCTGTTCAGGCCCTTCCAAACAGATGTCTGCCCAATTGGCAGTGCTTTCACAGTGACATTAATCCCAATTTGGCTCCAGTTTGTTCTCCTGCCTTTCAAAATGGCAGGAGGCATCCAGCTGGGCTGTGTCCCCTATCACAGAAAGGCAACTGCACTTAAGAAGTGCCTTAGAAATACCAGCCCTCAGGAAAAATAGCATAAGAAAAAAAAGACATTTGCAGTATCCACATTACACTGGCTCTTATCACCCTCTCACCACCCCCTTCTTCACCTGGGAAAACAAAAAATTGTTAGAAATTCTTTACAAGATTAATTAAGCCAAATAATGCAATGAAATGAACGGAAAGGAAGAAATCTGAGAACAAAAGGAAGAGGGAATGTGCCAAGGGCTTAGAGAATTAGAAACAAAGGAAAACTAATGAATTCCTTTCTCTTATGAAGCATAATCAAAGCTGAAGGAAAATGGTACCTTGCTGTCCAGGGAGACCAGCCGGTCCAACAGGACCTAGTTTCAAAGGAAAAAAAAAACAAATTTCATTAGATTTTACTGGTTGTATTTTACAATAGCAGAAAAGAATCAATAGGACTTTTATAAGAACTGAGACTACCAAATAATGTGTTTTTCTACACAACTAAATGAAATTGCTATGGGGTATGAATTCATCAATGCCCCATGCATTACTTGAATTTCCATCATCTGGCAATTAAAACACTTGGTGCCTCTTGGACTGGGGAAATAACCAGAATGCCACTGACCACAACAGAAAAGGAATGCAATAGGCCCAACCCACTTCTTGCATTCTCTACTGGAAACTGAGACTGGCTCTGCCAAACCAGCTCCAGGAGCAGCTCCAGGCACAGAAGTGCCATGAGAACCAGGGCTCAGGAACTCTGCTGCCTGACACCAGCACGCTGGAAGGCAGTGTCTGACTGGGACAGAGGAGTCTGAGGCCCGAGCTCATAGCACAGCCCGAGTGTGTGTGTGTGCGTGCGAGAAAGATTTACAGATGCTTTGAGTGGGAGTTCTGTTGCCTTGAGCTCAAAGCTGAAACTGGAAAACAAGCACTTCCTGATCTCAGCAACAGTGCTGGGAAAGGGATTAGACACAAGCCTGCCTTCCTGAGCAGCAAAAGAGCTTGATTCTGGTCCCTGGATTTGACCTATGACTACTTTGTACTCATCGGAACTCACCTGGAACACCTGGGGGACCAGTGGGGCCAGGTGGGCCTGGGGGACCTGGAGGGCCTGGCAGAGTAATAGTTGACGAACCCTCTGAAAAACAAACACACAGATTTGCACACAGACACTTATATTCACACATCCAGGGAATGTGTAACAAATCTATGCTTAAGGAATCCCACATCTACGGCATATATATTCTCCAGACACAGGGAGCCCCAGTAAAGTCTGACACGCAGTCAAGATGAATTGGAGAAGCATAAAAAAAACCAGAGAAAACCCTCCTAAATCAGAAGTGTGACCCCTCACAGCACTACCTACCTGCACTTATGACTCTTCCTGGAGCTCCAGGTTCTCCTAGGAAAACAGAGAGACAAAAGTTGAGCTTCTTTTTGGGGGGAGCGGGTAAGATCTATAATAAGCTCAACAACATTGTATTATTAAGCACGTAGTTTCTGTTCTCTCTGCCCTTGATCTCTTGTCTGAGAAGTCACAGCACTAGAAGGTCAGGGGGAAAGCAAGAGAGCTGTGCTAATCCAGAGATACCCTCTGATCAGCTTTCCAAGCACTACATCTGCCAGCACAGGCAATAGTCTGGATTTATCTGAGGCAGGCACACAGCTTCCACTGCAGTCACCAAGCATCACACTCATGCTCAGGGCAGAGCCGGGCTCCAAAGGTTTCCTCAGAGGAGAGCTGTCACGCCAAGTCCCTCAGCAGATGCCTTCACTGCCCCCCGAGTACACGCAGGGAAACTTTGGCTACCGTGCTTCTCGAACCTTTCCTTCCCAAAGCCACTAGATGCCACTGTTGATCCAGGGACTGGTCAGGGGAGCAGCTAATCTTCGCTAAAATGAAATCCTTAGAGAGAAAATGAGCATTAGGGAAGGAACAAAACTCACCTTTAGCCCCTGGTCGGCCTGGGTTGCCTGGAAGTCCTGATATGAGGCAGACAAACAATTTAAAATGGTTAGTGCAAATATTGTTTCCTGGATGTTTTTCAGGTACCCCAGCTGAGCTTCACTTGTGGGTTTATAGAAGGAGCTCCCTACTCAAGACCCCGGCTTTCAGCCTTTATAAGCAGGTCCCTGATGACTTTATAAGCAAGTGGAGGAACAGACTGAGCTGGTAGCGTCCCTGGGCTTCCCTGGTCCCACTGCTCCCTGGATGATGAGACTGCTTCATAGATTTACCTGCAGCTTCTTCTAGGTACTGCTACCTGTCCTGAGGCTCCTGGATGAATTCCCTGATGAACTGCCCCCCTAAACCACCTCTGCTTACAGATGTCACATTCTCTGTTTCCATCTCTATTGCTACATCCTCTCCCTTCTGTTTCTGCTGCCGATTAGGACTTCTCAGTGATGCACAGGGAACTGAAATGTTACGTTTTGGGGAAAGGCAAAATTTCAACACTCAAAAGCCCTGCATTGCTCAAAAATTACACATCAAGCACAAAACCTGTCTCAAAAGCCAAAGGAGATGCAGAAACCTTGGGATATCATTTTGGAAGCCCTGAGGAGCACAGAAGGAAAATTACAGGGTTTTTTGAGCCCCTATCAAAGTGTGCCATTGTTAAATTGGAATATGGTGGAAAAGCCTACCTGGTGGTCCTTGGGGTCCTGTAAGACCTGTCAGAAAAAGGCAAAAACCCTTAAGATGTCTAAAAAATTTCATGTGGGAAAAGGACAGACAGGGAGAAAAAGATTATATTTATGTGAAATCATAGCACACAATTCACAAGTGGTGGAAACTGGCCTAGCAACTGGTATGTAAATCAGCTCATAGAAACTGATGTTTCCACTGTGGGCAATTTTGGGATCATAAAGGGTCTAGATTCTCTCAGTGTTTTCCTTTCATCACCACCTCAAGAATACAGAGATCCTCTGCCAGACTTAAATCAAATTAAGACTGGAAATTGACAAATACATCTGTGTTCCTGACAGAGCAAAAAGCATTTTTGTTCTCTGTATGCTTTTACCTGGCTCTCCGGCATCTCCAGTGGGTCCTGGAGGGCCTCTGGCACCTGGCATTCCCATAAGACCTGGTTCACCTAGGGATATAATCACCATTAATAAGACAGAAGTCACTGACACAATCTACCAATCCATTCAAGCTTGGCTGTCCTGCAGCACTTTCTACCTATTGTATTCTCACAGCCAACTGGCCATCTCCAGCATCAGTGTCTGGGAGGGGAACATCAATGACAGAAGAGCTCTGCAGAGAGGTAACTCTGTCACAAGTTGACAGCCATTATATGTCTCTTCCATGCTTACCTGGTGACTCTACAGTTCTGAGAAAGCAAGGTCCCAGAACATGAATCTGCTGCCACCTTTCTCCCACCACTTTTACAAATCAACCTCCTGCCAAATCAGAAAGTACCTGCACTTAACCTCAAAGGAAGCCCTTACCTTTTTCACCTGGCTGTCCATTACGACCAGCTTGTCCTGTCCAAAGAAAGAGATTGTCAGGGACTCCTGAAACAGTACCACACTTGTCCTGTCCTCCTCCTAAGTGGAGCAGAGCCCTAAACCTAAGAGTGGCTTTTCATCACATTGCATCTGAAAGAAACCTTGGCTGCAGTTACTGAAGATCCAGGAAGCATTCATTCAAAACTTAACTGTAGGACATTTTTTCTGAGTGTACAGACTAATCACAGGTGTCTAAAGGAAAAACCTAGGATCACAACCAGCATGATTCCACTCCCATGTTGTTTCCCTGTCTGTGCTCACAGAAACACAATCTGGGTGGCAGTGGACATTGCCTCACATATAAATACAGCTGCTTTCCGGTACCCACCGACAGGTCCTTTAGCCCCTGGCTCTCCTGGAGGTCCAGGCATTCCTCTTGAGCCTTGTTCACCTGTAGCAAAATAGCACAGAAATGAATCAAACAACTCTTGGACAATTCTGTCAGCAGTATTTGCTGCTTTGCAACTGAAAACCAGCATTGACAGGATGTTCAGGCCTCATGATTCACAACCGTCCCTGGGCATTAGAATGCTCAAGTGACATGAATACAGGGCATGTGAGAGAGGATTTTCCTAAAGCTAAATACACAGATTGTTACCAAGATTACTGGAATCAACAATGGGACCTATTTGTTTATAATTTTGGTGCAAAAATAAAACTCCTATAACCAGTAACATCATTATAATGTTTCAAAAAGCTAACTGGGATTGGCCAGGCTATACTTCTATTAGGTAGGCTGTTACTCCAGTATTTCAGTTCACTGACCTGTCATTCCACGAGAACCCTTCTCACCCTGATCACCTGTGGTACAAAAAGGGGAAGGATTCTGTGAGATTGCTCCATTGTAAAATGTTTCCATCAGAGAAAATAAAAGTCTGCTTTCTGACAAGAGCACAAAAAAGAGAAAAAGCCAAGGATAGGGGTAAAACCCATGGACAGTATCCATATCTAAAGGAATCTAAAGAAAATAACCACAGAAGATACCTAAGTGGTCAACATACCTTTGGGTCCAGGGGGTCCACTGGCTCCTTTTTCACCTGAAAGATATATGGATGATTGAACAATAGTAATAACAAGTCATAAGGGAAAGGCATTTAATGCATCAAGAAAAATCGTAAAGGAAATACAGATTCTCTGCTACCAGACAAACTCAAACTGGAAATTCTTTAACACAGCTCCATCCATCCAACTGTTTCTCCTCACTTAGACTGCTCTATTACCTCTATGTCTCCTGTATTTCTCAGTATTTGCTTGCAATCAATGACTAAGTTTTGTTTTGCCTCCCCTTTCCTCAGTCTTATGCTTTTCTTTGCCCACAGAATCAAAATCTGACATGGTTGGATGATGTCTTCTGCTCAGAGCGGTGCCAGAAAAGCACCTCAGCTAGTGCTGCTGTAATTGCCAGGGGGAAGAAAAAGTTACCTTTAGCACCTGGGAGTCCTGCTTCACCTCTAAATCCTTGTAGGCCAGGAGGACCTGCACAAAAATGAGATGGGGGGTTTTCATTCATCCCACTCAACACAATGCATCGCTGATGCAGAAAAACTATGAGAAGCTGTCACTCGATTTTTGTTCTCCTCAGTCTCTAGATGCCACAGCAAAGGAATGCAGCACTCACCTGGAGGACCTTGTGGGCCTGGAGAACCCATCAGACCTGTAAAGAACATGGATTTCCTTTTAGTAACACCACAATTAGAAAATGAACGAATCAGTTTCAGTTTGCCCAACAATATCCACAAACCAACAGGTGTTTAGTGGATTGGAATTTCCCCAGCCACTAGAAGAATTTGCATTACTGGCATCGTCAAAACCAGGACAACAAATTTAGAGAACTTAGTCCTTGTGACATCGAGGAAATGTTTTCCACTAAAGTAAAGTAAAGAGACCCAAGCCATCCACCTTGGCTGAGATGCTGGGATCTGTGCTTCAGACCATTTTCTGGTTACTGCAGAGCAACACAAGAGAAACAAGACAGCTGGGGTGCTCATTTAGTCCTATCCTGTCTGCTAGCTTCTCTCTCTCCGTCTTCACATTTACCTTTTAGGCCAGCAGAACCTGGGGGTCCAGGTGGCCCTGGAGGACCTGGCTCACCAATAGCACCTGCAAAATAAGAGCATGAATAGACACTGTAGAATACAGCTGCGATCCCATTTTTACATTATCCCATCTACTGTTATTCTTTCTCTGGCAAGCGTCATGAATAATCTGCTGGTCAGTTCAAAACACCTAAATACATATGCGTTGTCCAAGAAAAATATATGAGCTCACTGGGCTTTAGCAAGACAAATCCCCCAGCTTTGATGATTTGGATAACAAGGAAGAAGATGACCTTGATAGTAAAGTATTTTGGTTCTGTCAAACTCAAACTTGACTGTGAGACCTGGGAAACCAAAGCAACCCTTGTTTATCCATTATAAGTCTGGCAGCAAAAATCCTTAAGGCCATATTAATTTGTGCTGGGGAATGTCTAGACATGAAATCTGGATTTGAATAGTGAAATCGAATTCTATCACTGAGGTGTTTTATTAAACAGGACCAAACTCTAGCTTCTGTCCATCTCTGTTTTATCCAACAAGAAGACACGTGGTTCCTACCTCTGTCTCCTTTTTCTCCAAACCCAGGTGGTCCCGGCTCCCCTCGAGGCCCTGGTAGCCCTTCTCGACCTCTTTGTCCCATGGGACCTTCCATGCCAGGCTCACCTGCAGGAAACAAATGCCTTGTAAAACCAGGTGTCTGTGGGAGGGAGGCCTTGGGCAAAAGGATCCATGGCCACCTCCACTGGGGAAGGCATTGACCACACCAGCCAGGTGTCTGTATTCCCATGCCACGTGTCAGTCAGTTGTGAAAGACTCACAGCACTGACAGAGATGCTCACCCATGCTGCCCTTCTGTCCTTTCGGTCCTTCTGGTCCTGCATGCCCAATTGGACCAGGAATGCCTGGAAAGAAAAACACAGTAAATGTTCACAGTTCTTGACTGTGTACCATGAAAAGAATAACAAAGAATAACATGCAAGTTGGGGAAACCTGAAGCCTGGAGAGATTAATTCGGTGGGGTAAAGAATATATTACTCATAAGGTGGGTACCTGAATAGGGATCTCTTTAGAAGAACACGACACATATAAAAGCACAAGAAAGCTGGACCAAGTATTTATACAGCTGTAGGACCCTTTCAGTGGTAGACTGGGATCTTCACAACCCCAAATTCAGCATGTTCAACTAAGAGGAAGTCTGTCCAAGGCTTTGCTTGTAACCCAGTCTCTGAGCTGTGTCTGTAGCTCAGCACCAAGGTATTAATCAAGTGACTTAGTCCATGCTAAATATTGACTCTTTAGAGAACTGTCTTGAGCTAAGTTTGTGGTACAAAACTTGTTCTTGACTACAGTAATGTCACTAAATGTCCTCCCTCACAGAGGAATTGAACTATAGCCCACCTGGGACACCAGGGAGTCCTCGGTCACCTGTAGACAGAAACAAAGAGACAGTCAGTGGGGAATAAGTCTTCCCTTTTAGTCACTTTGGCTAACCCTCACCCCCATAAAAAAGAGTTTATGTTCCTGGAATATTTACAAGTTCTAGTGTCTCCAGCAATTGTCTCCCTTGTATTTATGCAAAGAATTGAGTCATTCACACCATACAAAACCCTCTGTGCACTGAAGCACCCTCTGATTAAACCAGGTAGAGCCTGGCTTCAGGAATGACTTTCATCCAAGTGAAAGGAGCTTCCAGATTCAAAGTGAGATCTGTTATCTCTTCTACTATGAACTCCAAAATTTTCTTTGACCAGAAAACAAGAGAAGAAACCCCCAACCTTCACAACAATATCTGAACTAACAGACAACTAGCATCAGCTTCTCTAAATACTGGAGTAACAAAAAACCATTGGCTACCCAGGCCCTATGACAGGCTGCCAATCTACCTGAGAAAGCAGGTAACTTCAGACTCACCTTTGGGACCTTGTATTCCCATGTCACCTGAGAAAAGTGGAAAAAAAAAAAGTTGAATCAAGAGACATCCTATGATTACTCATTCATTTTGTCTTCTAGTTGCTTTCCCACTTTCATTGAAACATGAAGGAGTTATGGCCAAACAGGACACTTCACACTTGAATAGCACAGGATCAGACCCAGCCTGGCCTTTCACACTCGTACAATGCAAGATTTGGCCTCCTTTATTATTCTGTGTGGGATCAGGGTCTCTACAGTTTACATGGCAAACTGGCAGGAGCAGGACAGTGATTGTCCCCCTGCACTCAGCACCGGTGAGACTACACCTCGAATGTTGTGTCCAGTTCTGGCTCCTCGCTAAAAGAAGGTCTTGAGGTGCTAGAGTGTGTCCAGAGAAGGGCAAGAGAGCTGGTGAAGGGTCTAGAGTACAAGTCCTGTGAGGAGTGGCTGAGGGAGCCGGGGGTGCTTAGACTGAAAAAGAGGAGACTAAGGGGTGACCCTATTGTTCACTACAACTGCCTGAAAGGAAGGTAGTGAGCTGGGGGTCAGCTACTCCTCCCAAGTAACAAGCGATAGGACAAGAGCAAATGGCCTCAAGCGGCACCAGGGAGGTTTAGATTGGATATTAGGAAAAATTTCTTCACCAGAAGGGTAATGGGGCATTGGAACAGGCTGCCCGTGGAAGAGGTTAAGTCATTGTCCCTGGAGGCATTGAAAAGACACATAGATGTGGCCCTTAGGGAGGTGGTTTAGTGATGGACATGGCAGCGTTACACTTATGGTTGGACTCCGTGATCTTCAAGGTCTTTTCCAAACTAAACAATTCTGTGATTCTTTTTGTTCAAGTATAAACCATTTTCATCTTTCTCACTGCTAATTATCCCTTGAAGCAACAACCGCCCCAAAATTGTGCATTGCCAGAGCCAAGGAATTGGACAGGACAAGAGAAGGACTATGTGGCTGTACCTTTCTCACCACGTTCTCCTCGCTCCCCTCGGAAGTAGCCTGTAACAGGAAGTGAAGGGGCCGTTAGAGTGCATTATACAACAGAGCAGCCACTCATTTCAAAGACAAGGATCCATCTATTTGGATTCGAGGCTAGAGGCAGCACAGTATGGCTTTGTGAGTTTCCTCAGTAAATTTGTTTTCACAAATACATGAAATCTCTAAAGACGGAAGAATGTAGGCTCCTCTGTTGTTAATCTTTTTCCATCATCCGCTAAACAGAAGTAAATCACCTTTCCCTTGCTAACAAAAGTAGCATGAGAAATAAGGTATGGGCTAATTTTTTGACTCTGCTCACCTCGTTCTATTTCCTTATTCAGTCTGCTCTTCACCATCAACCAGACTGACTCTTCATTTTCATATGGGAAGGTCGAGGAGGGTGAGATACCATGAAGAAAGTCTACTCTTGAAACATCCTTTTCTATTTTTGAATTCCCTTGGTTAATTGCCAGGAGGCCACCATTGATTTTTTCCAGGTCTTCCACACGAGATTTCAGCTTTCTCACTTCTTCCGCTGGAAGGTGAAAGGAAAATGCTAGGGAACATGCTGCCAGATATGCATGCCTGAAATACCTTGTGCTATCACAGGGACAGGTCAACACTGTGTCAGGTAGCTATGGCCACTGAGTTTTGCAGAATTCTTTGTATCTTTTTTCTTCCCAGCAGGAAAAAAGTCTGGAGTTTAAATGACAACTTTGGAATCTGTCAGTCTCAGAGCAGTAAGATCTCAGGAGCTTTCCTATCCTACTCACCCCAAGACTATATAAGTCCTCACCAAAGATTGTATTCCTTATCCACTCCTTCTGTCCATTTGTACTATCTTAGTGGCAGTCACCACCAAGCTGAATGCTCTCCTCAGTTCTCTGGCTTGGTATCTCTGGTGCTTGGGCTCGTTGCCAGCTTAAACCCTCTGTCCTTCTATCCCATTCAACATTTTTTTCCTTAGTTATTTCTTACCCAGAGCAATGAGTCCAAAAAGCAATCCAAGGAGAAACAACCAGGCTAGAAGCAAACCCAGGAGCCATTTCCACCAGCTACAGCAGGAACCACAGGGACACCAGGATGGTGCTGATCCAATTGCACCCCCTGCATCACCACCTCGTATTTCTGCAAGAGGGAAGGAGCAGTCTCCCGGTTAATGAAAAGTTCCTTGACTTCAGTGTTAAGAATCTCTTACAATAAGGACACCAACGTCTGATCCATCATACAAAGGACTATGGAAAAAATCTTTACACCAGTCTGCACACATGGTGAGTGTAATTCTAGTCCCTGTGGAAGCTAGGAACAGTAGTTCCAAAGGGATTCCCAACAGGGGACAAAAATATTCAGTGCATTTAAAAATAACAGCTGGAAAACATGATCCCATAGGGGTAATTTTTTTGTGCAGATCTGAGCCATAAATGACAGCAATAGCCAGCATGGTCTGTCTGAGCCCTCTCTTCCCCATAAATTTGTCCCAGTAGCAGGATGCAGCTGGACTGTCAGCTATCCGATTTTCTCTAGCCATAAAAAAATACCCCAACTGCCCACTCATCTACAATCAAATCACTGCTACCAGTTTCTCTGGTAGCCTCCCGAACATTCCCTCGCCCTGATTCACTGCACAGAGATCACTCACGTCCCTCAAGAAGGATTGCTTTTTTTGTATATTGTGCTTTGGCGCTTCTTCCAATGACAGTCTGAGTTGCATCGCTTACCTGCGTACGTTTCTTTGTCCCTTTTTGGCATGGATTTCAGCCCTCCTGTTTCAACAACAGCAAAAGAGGTTTTACCACTCTTTCTGTGCATGATAAAATTTAGAGTGGGGGCTTGAAAGGGAAAGGTAGTAATGGAGGCAGAAGGAGAAGGTTCTGTTGCGTTTCCACAGGAACAAACTCTTACCATTTGCATCTGATTTTAGGCCCGTATCTGTAGCATAAGACGAGGAAAATCCCTGCTTCTCTTTCTTCAAGGTGTCTTCTACAAAAGACCCTGAACAGGAACCGAATATAATTAAAAACATTACACCAGAAGTTCAACCAGGCCCGTCTTCTTTCATGGGTAAAAGACATATTTTTATTGGGAAGACACAATAGCTCTGCCTGTTTAAACCAGATCAAGGTTTTTTGCTCTCAAAACTCCTGAGCTTTGTGAAATATCCCAAGACACACTCTGGAGCTTCAAATGCAAAAGCCAGACTCAGATTTCAGCTGGCATGGTTAAAAGCTGCCTGCCTGCCAGAGGTTCTTGTATGATGTACAAGTCAGGTATAGTGTCCTGAATGCTGAACTTCCCTTATGATCAGTCTCCATTTCTCTGCCCTCAGAATAACCACATGTCCTGAAAAAGGGAAGTTACCTCCATTAAGCCCAGTGTTAGAGGCACTAAAGACTTTGCCACTGTCCTTTGTCATGACCAAGAGCTCCATCTCCTTTGCTGGCGCCTTCTCCTTCTCCAGCAGCAGGAACTTGCAGTCTTTGCGCAGAACATCATCTCCCTGGGAGTTCAAAACAGTTCCTCCTGGAATATTGGTAAAAGACGGTAAAGAGGAGATGAGTGTGGGCCATTGAGTCCATAACTACAAGCCACATCACTTTTGTTCATAAAAACAGGTGGTCACATTGTGATTGGGGCTGACACTTCAGTAAGCACCCTGTAAGAGACACACTGGTCACTAAAGGCAACAGGAGAGCGGTGCATGTCATTAGGTTTCTTTGGAGAGGTGCATTTCACTAGCAGGGGAGCAACTGCTGCCAAGAATGGAGAACATCTGGAATTCAATCACATGTAGAAGGGATTTGCTCAATGACCTCTTTGCTCCTCAAACACATTTACTATGGAGTCAAAGAAACTCAACCTGAGAGAGAAATTCAGGGGTCAGCAGAGCCACCCCAGCTCAAGCTGAGGAGCCCATCGAGCAGTGTCAAGTTACTCTCTCAAGCACAAAGCACTCCATATCCTGGGAGCCAGGCAAGGTTAGGAGACACTGAACTGCAGTCTACTGAGGTTTGGCACAGGCCAAACAAGGTTCAACACCATCACTGTGGTCACTCTTGTGCCACTAGGCATTATGAAGTGTGTCTGGAATGGTGTACAAACATGAATTTGCACACAAATTGACACAATATTGAAAATCAAGATAAACAGAAAGGTATTCCATTACTCTAGCGGAACCTGGAGTAAACCTTTATCAGAAATGTTATCCTAACTTCTGTGGTCTTTACATCTATTTTTAAGCCTCGTCTTTGGGAGTCCTTGGATTACAAAGCAAACTTGGCTTACTTTACACACACAGAAAAAAAAGTATAATTTATAACTCTCAGAGTTGCAGAAAAGAACTGGAAAGAATGAATCCTGACTGTTCAAGGACAAAGGGCTTCTCTCATTAAAGAAACATAATCTGATCGTGTATAAGTCAATTCCTTCATTTTTGAGTGGTTGAAGCTGGTACTACTGTGAAATGATTTTTAAGAGCAACCTTGCAAATGTTTTGGCTCCAAAGGAAGTACAATTTCATGTGTGCTCTTCTATCCAGCTCCCTGCCTGCTGAGCAGAAATAGCTCAGAATTAAAGAATCCAAGTTATTGCAGAGATCTGAATCAGATCAGTTCATTAACTCATTCTTAGCTTCTGACTTGTTTTCTTTTCAGAAAGGTACTGGTAGGAGACTTGGCTAGTGACAAGTTATGCGCCTGAGTGTCACTCAGCTATGCTGAATCTCCAACTCGTTTTTATTATGATGTTCTTGTACAAGGCCATGCCTAAACACCTGTGAATGGCACCCTCACCTGCTGAGGCAGACACACCAGTACTTGCCATGGTGTTGCTCTGAGAAGTGTTCTTCATCCCATATGCTGCAAAGAAGAAATTCAACAATGACAGAGATGAAGGATAACAAGGGATCTACACACACCAAAGCATTTAAAAAATCTTTTCTTATTCAGTGTTCCTAGGACAACTCAAACAACCAAGGGTTTCCCCAGCAAGCAAATCTCTAGTGCATCAGCACTGGGAGCTGTTCCTGCACATGCAAAGCAGAGGAAATGTTCCTCAATATCCCTTCATACCACACTGTGCCACACAAGAAGATGGTGATGAGGGAGCCTCTGTCAAGATGAACTTTCTAGTCAGTACAGAAAAGGTGGAAGAAGGAAACACACATTGGTGACCCTCACACTTTCTCTAGGCTTACTTTGTTGCTGACCTGCAGAGGCTGCTGTAGCATTCTGGGTCACAGACAAAGAGCTTGGAGACAGGTTGTTTTGAACTCCAAACACTGCAAAGAAAAACATTGCAATGAGGGTTATAGGAGTCCTGCAGTGCAGGTGGCATTCTGGCTAAAACCCCAACAAAACCAATGATACAATAATAATGATCTCTCCCAACACTGGTCACTAAAGGTAACTAAATTTCACCAGCTATCTGGAGGCACCACGGGCCTAAGCATTTCTGTAGAAAGATCTTCCTCACAAAATGCTTTGTAGCTTAGATCACTTTGCTGTATTATTGTTGTCCCAGGACAATAACGGTGACCATTTTAAAACATTATCTCGAGTTACACTGTGAGGCCACTCTCATGGCTGCACGGACATTTCTGCAGGTGAGGCAGTTGGGAAAAAGCTGCTGACACTCAGATGAGGAATAGGAGAGAAACTGGTATATAGGTATTATTTCACTCTACTTGTTTGCCAGAAATGTGGTGCTGTCAAAGCGTGAAGGGAAGAAAAATCTGACCTGTTGAGGAAGAGCTCAGGCCTGCATTCAGAGTATGATTGGTGGGAGCCAGGTTATTTGGAACACCAAAAACTGCAAAAAGAGGAAGTAAAATGTTATTACTTCTCTCAAATCATAAATCCAACACCCACAGGTCAGTGGCACAGTCCCAGAAATTAAGAGTCAACTTGGAAGTACAACTAATGATAATGTGCAACAATTGCACAGAGGAAAAATCTTGAAAATCTTGACAGCAAACCACCCATTTACTGAACTGACAAAGGGGAAACAATCCTACCTCAGACAAGGTGAGATCATGTGACAGTGAGAGAAAATAAGGCTTTTAATAGTATGCCATCATAAAGCTTCCTGTGTTTTTTCTCTGCAACTGGGGAATGCAGAATCCCTGGCATTTAGAAATGGGCCTTGCCAGGTGTAAGAACACACAAAATTTACTCATAACATTTTTAGATTTCAAGCCATTCATAAAATGGGCCATTAATTAATATTAATTCAACATTAATTGGAGTCTAAACTAGTTTTTATAGGGAATGTGAGCTTGACCTCACTGATAAAGATGTCACTAAAGTTTAGTGACAGTCAGAGAGTCAGGACGATAGATCCTCACAAAGAAGGAATTTCAGATACAGTCAGAGTAGACGCAGAGAGCACCAAGTTACAGAAAACCAGAGAAAATTCAAGCACATCCCTCGCCATTTTGATTATCCCATCATTTCCGTTTATGCTGTGCTAAAAAAGGCACTGCTTTTGACCCAGTATCAGGATAGTTCCATCCTTCAAACCTGGGCAATCCAGGGAGCATACCTGATCCTGTAGAGTGAGACATGGCATTGATCAAGGAAGAGCTGTTATGGTATCCACCAAGGGAAGACCCAGCAGGCAGAGTGGAGGACCACATGTATGAAGGGAGGCCAGTATTCAGTATGGTTGTGTCATATGTCCCCGACACTGTAAAAAACCAAACAAACAGAAGTGGTTTTCAATGAGACCAGGCTCGTGGCTTAGCATGCACTGCAGGTTTGTATGGCAAACAAATTTCAATTACCCTTGTGGAGTCAATCCAATGACTCCAGGTCAACATGGCATAACTGACCTCAAATGTAAGCTGATTACAGCCCACAAAAATTTTAACCAATGGAATAAAGATTGACCTGATAGCATGATAATTCACAAAGCACCTTGAAGAGATTTCATTGCTCACAGATGTTACAGTACCAGAATAAACCACTCCAGCCTGCCATTCCATTAATAAATCACCCTGGGCCATGGGATGTATGGCTTTTGCTTCTCACACATGTCTCTGATTGGTTCACTAGTGTATTGGACTGAAATTCTCAGTTTTAGACAGGACTGGAGCTCTGAGTAAGATAAAAGATATTGTTCTTAGATACTGGTGGAAGACAATGGAGTAAATGTCAACCCCACTTCTTCAAGCCCTGTGGTGAGGCATATAAATAACTACAGAAGGTTGCAGTATTTTAAGTACCACATCAGTTATACAATCACAGAATCCTAGAATCACAGAATGGTTTGGGTTGGAAGGGACCTCAAAGACCATCTAGTTCCAACCTCCTGCCAAGGGCAGGGACACCTTCCACTAGAACAATTTGCTGAAAGTCTCATCCCTCCTGGCCTGGAACACTTCTAGGGATGGGGCATCCACAACTTCTCTGGGTAACCTGTTCAAGTGCCTCACCACTCTCAATGTAAAGAATTTCTTCCTCACATCTGATCTAGGCCTGCCCTCTTTCAGTTGGAAGCCATTCCCCCTTGTCCTGTCACAAAGTTCCTAATGAGTTATTATCAAATGGGATGGCTAATAAATCACTTACTGAAATGTTGTCTTCAGGACTAACTCCATCTCACTTGGAGATAAGAGATCAAATCGCTCTCAGACACATTTGCTTAGAGCTCTTATCTCTGCCAGAAATACCTCTGAAATGAAGCTGGTGGCAGAAAGAATGGACTTAGTTTCATGGAAATCAGACTAGTCACGAGAAAGATACCCAAGATGGCTCTCGTTACGGCAACACCTGGACAGTCTTTCAGCATTCTGACCCTTTTTCTGTACTGGGACACCACGTATTCTTACCTGGACATTCTTAGCAACTGAGTACTTTTTATGGCAAATGCTGTTTGGAATGACTGCAACATTGCTAAAGGCCACGTACCTGACTGAGAGCTCTCAGTGACCATCTTCGTCTCCACCACAGCCTTTTTCGGTATCGGGAGTGTACCGGATGGTGACCGAGTAGGGCTGCAGCTGGCAGATCGACTTCCTTTCAGCAAACGTTTCACATCATCCAACTCTGTCCCTAGCAGGAAAAGCAAGTGCTCAGAGTCACCCAAAAGCCAGTGTTTCATTGATCTGTAATCTTGCTCTGGATCTAAATAATTCGGTGGAATTCGCCTGCATGTCTATGAAGTTGTTACCTTCTGGGGGCGCCACTTCAGGACAAAGCTCCAGAGGATGTTTCTGGGACTAAGTACCATTGCACATCTTTGCAAGAGCACCACCTAACCCATAGCATGCTTCCTTGTCCAGAAAGGGGACTAAAATGAATGTTCTTAACAGGAAAAGCCAAAACTCTAGCAGCAACACCCTCTATCTTATCCCTGATACCCCTGGAATAAAAGCCATGGCACTTACATCTGCCAGAGGGAGACGCGCTCTGCAGTCGGACTCGTATTTCACTCTCTGGGAGGATAAAAAGCAGATCATGAATATGGAGAGGAATTCGTTTGTGCCCTGGGCTGGGAATGAATCTTAAGGCGGAAGTGAATTCCTTCCTTCTTGCTGTCTATGTTCCACCTTGCTGTCTTGCTGCTTAATCTGAGCAGTACTCATGGCCCATGGGAATTGGTTGCAAATTGGCTTGGGTGACTTTTAGTTTTGGGGTCACATTTTGTTACTTTAAATTCCAGGGAATGATTTTTCACTCATTGATGGCCTCTGTCGAAGTCAATAGTGCTGCTACTGTCAGATATACAGAAGGTCTAATTATGCAGTCCTCAATCACACTGATATTCCCACTCATCACAAATATTATTTTTATTGTCCTTCCGAACAAAAAAACTAGAGAGCCAATAGAAATTTACTAAATGCACAAATTCCCTACTACTTCTTGGGTAAAACTGCTATCTCTACAATGGGCTGTATGGTTCAGTCTTTTACCACATGCCGACTTCTCTTTTGGCTCGCTGAATGTAACCAGTCCAGCTTTCAGCCAACATTCTCACCAGGTACCCAATGCTATTACCTTACTTTTACTGAACCTTGCTTGTCCAGCACAAACGACAAAGTTAATGTGATTTGGCTGGGGTAAGCCTTTAAACTTGCTTCCCACCAGCAAAGTGGCCAGCCAGAACATGTGATACATGCTCCTCAAGATGAAATCTGACAGTGCGTGCACTATAAAAGAAACATGATCTTGGCATTCATGTGGGGAAGATGATGGATTGGAATTATTTTCTGAAGTAATATGAGAAGCTGGACCTGATTCTCTGGTGTCTACTTTATTATGCATGGCCTAGTTCTGCTGGGAGCTCAGGTATATAGTGTGCTAGAGGAGACTCTGACAATCTGAGGCAGAATAATTGGGAATGTGACACTCTCCAGGAGGACTGTGCAAGACCATGCTGTGATTTATACCCACTGCTAAAATTAACTTGAATAAAGTGACATTATAGTTTCCTCTTCAAGCAACTGGAAACAGATATTACACTCTCAGAGACCAAGATAATCCTTCTTTCCCCAACACTGTTAATAAATTATTAGAAAAGCTGAATGATTTAAACAATGCAGAGCTTTACAGTGAGCTGGCTACAAAGACCACAGTAAGTCCACAATTTCCTCACCACCTCTTTACTACCAGCATGAGATTATTTCAGGGTATGGCTTTATGGTTTGCAAGACAGATCACAGTAGGAGAAGCATGAATGCAACTACTGTAAATATGTCAGAGGAGGGTCCCAGAGCATGGATGGACTAAGGTTATGGTAGCGAACAGACAAGATGGAAGACTATGTCCTATGCCCTCAGACATCCAAGTTCTCAAGTAGATCCTCCTTTCTGACACAGTCCAAACTACCATGACCTTCACCAATGTCAATTTTTACACCAAGCTTGTTTAAACAACTGCTTACAGACTCATGGTTCACAGCTGAAGTGGTGTAGATCCATGTACCTCATCTGACTGCTCTACAGGTAAACTGGTGGATTCCAGCTAAAGAATAGGTCTATTTAACACACCCGAATTATGCTGAACTGACAAAAGGAGGCTTCTCAGTGAACAGCATCACTCACCTCGACTTTGGCTTCTCCCTCTTGTAGAGGCAGTCGCTGTGAACAGCAATGAGAGAAAAGCAATATTAGTCTTTATTGCCTATGACACCTCTGAAAATCAACACACCGATCCTGCTCAGGGTTCTTATACTCAGACAGTAACTTTTCTTGGAGCACAGCTGGGAGAATTGAACCATTAAGAGTTTTTACCAGGCCCCCTTTGGACCATGAGGTATCTTAAAGAATCAGTAGCACCTTTAGCCTTTCTGGACCAGATGTTTCTTGTTGTAGAGAGAAATGTTGTTCATAGATGGCCAAAAGGAAGTTAATAGGCCTGTTTACCCCACTGACCAATGCTGGATATTGTGAAACCCTGCCCTCTCTATGAGCCAAAAGGTGACCTGATCATCATGTTTAACTATCTTCACTGAGTAAAATCAGCAGCTCAGAGTTTAGACAGGGCAAGCTCATACCTGCTGACAACGTCAGTGTAAATATATCACTTGATAGCCACTTCATCTTTCCATACATACTTGCTGAAGTCTAGAAATGAGCTACTGGAAAAGTATATCCAGCAATGACTCAAAATCCCAAGAGTCTGGACTTTCTTGCTTGCAGCTGTTCTCCCAGCTATTCTGGAAGGGTGAAGGGAATGCTATGAAGTATCCCATGTCTGTCTTCTCCTGTCCACGTCCTATATCATACAGGGAGCATCACAAAAGCAGCTGAGAGTAGAAGATATCGAGTACGCACCCTCTGTTTGAATATGATCAGCTAGAGACCTGACTGTCAGCTGTTAATGTAAATCCCAAATAACTCCTCTGAAGGAGCTGCATGACTGCCCAGTACAGAAGCAGCACAGGTAGAGCAGGACACAGCAATGTGCAAAAAGCCATTATGGTCATAAATTCACATGACCTTGCCATGACGTTCAGAGGAACGGCTCTAAAAAGAACATACCAAGATCTTTCCTGGGAAACTCAGGAGAAGAGTTGGCACTGGAGCTCCCTGCAAAGAACAGAAAGGTTTTCATTAATACTTTGCACAAGATCATTAAAAGCTTTCAAAATATGTCTTCCTGGCAACTGTTTAATCTCAGTGAACAGTAAACATTTCCATTTAAAAAAAGAGCTATTCAGGTTTCACATGAAAGAGCTGCTAATGTCTTTCAACAAGTATGTGCCACAACTCCTTTTAGGAATGAGCATTACTCTTAGGATAAATAGGACTTAATCATTAAATTGTGTCCCTGATGGCTTATTTCCTAGGAAAACCACAATGGGATTCTCGTGCTACTGGGGACAATTCTGCATTAAAGTGACCTCAGAGTGCACTGCACATTGCCTCCCTTCTACGGCATGTTCTGTGATACCTTCATATGTTGCATGGCGGTTGACATAGGTTTTTCTTTCAAATGTTGAGCCAGGTGATTTGGTGAGAGTAGAGCTGGGAGACTGAGCTTGTCTGTAGCTGGAGGATGATGATGTTGAATTCAATCTACCACTTCCACCTATAGTTAAAACAAAATGCCCTCAGCAAATGGAAAAGAAGCCCTTGTGCACTCTGGATGCTCTGGGTGCTTTATGTTACTGTCTTCTGAGCTGGACAAATTTGCATTGGTGTTTCACAGCTAGAGTCGTATTGGTTATCACTGTGGTTTCAAAGCAAGTCTTGTCAATGATATGTATGAAACCACGTTCTGGCCTAGGGCAATAGTGAGCCATCTCCCCTGAGCAGGAACAAATCTAGCTCTGGATGATGCTGAGTTTTGGTTAGGCTATAGATTCACTTGTAAACTCAAGTGTCAAGTGATACAGGCTACAAAAACTGGGAGATTGTTAAACCAAACTCGAAGTGCTAAAGGATGCAGTTCGTGAGATAAGGGAAAGCAGAGATGAGTCCACTTCCCTATAAAGCAGCTATCCACACTCTCACTTAGTCCATTTTCTGGAGAAGTGATTGAGGTGTGCATCAGGTCCCAGACAGCCTGGAGGTTATTAGTAGCTGTCATATGCAGACAGAGGAAACAATTTCCCTCCTAATTCCCATCAGTGCTGTGGAGAAGGAACTGAGCAGCCGTAACGAATGTGTTCATACTCTTGCACAAAATCTAATGCTGGAGTATGATCAGGGTGCAGCAAAAAGGGAGCTCTGTGATAAACTGCAACCTATCTATGCTGATCAGCAGGATCAAACTGGGTGTTTTAATCTATCCCTATAAAAAGTGTGTGTCCTTTTGATCTCAGCAGTGTTTTCGTGCCAACTTCTCCTCTAAAAGGACCCATTTTGTTCTGTAACTTTTCCATTCAATTCAGCCAAAAGAACTACTGTGACAAGTAGGCCTCTGTTAGAGGCATTCTGCAAGAGAGTGGGAAAGAACAGACTACAGAATGCTCTGTGAAACTGCAAGAACTCAGTATCTCTGCAGTCCAGGTTCTTTTCTCTTCCTCCACATACTGAAAAGAAATCAAAGGAAGATGGTAATGCTGCATGGCCCTCTGAGTTTGCAGGATGGGGTTCAGCTCTCGCACTGGTGCCAGTCCAGACAATTAGACTGACATCTTCACTGGAGTTGCTTCACATGTCCCCCGAAGCAAAGTGATTCCCCACTCTGGCCTTTACCTGGCATGCAAGTGTCTGTCAGGTCTGTTTGGTATGGCTAACTCTCCCCTTGAGCTTCCAAAATGCACTTCACTCCCTTTGGTTTGTCAGCTCCCTTGGAGCACAGATAATGTTTTCCATAAGGAGAGTTACACAGTCAGTCCCACTGGAGACAGAGAAGTGTGCCAGGTGCCTGGCTAGGAAGCTTAGTCTTTAGAAGCCTTTGCTACGACAATCTAACAGCTGGGTAAAGAATGCTGTTAGAGAAGAATCCCGGTTTTATGGAGTAGGCAGCACACACTGATTTAGCACATCCAGAAAATCTGGCAGAGTGTTCAAAGTGCTAAAGCCACGGACACACAAACATAAGAAAACATTTTCTAGGAAATTCTTTAATAATATTCTACCCTCAGCAAGATCAACGAAAAGATTAATCAAAACTGTCTTTAGAACAAAAAATGGTCAGAAAGACTGTGATTTGGAAAAACTGGAAGAACGGAAATTCAGTTTCTGAATGACTTCTTAAAAACAGTAGGAATGACATTTTTTGTTGCTGTTCCCCTGAAATTAGGTTTTCCCTGTGGAAAATGGGACTTTTGCCATTTACTCACCCATTCTCTAACCCAGCTTTAGGGAAGGAATACCTTCGCTTTGTGTGCCTATTTGCCACTTCTACTTTCATAAACCCAGTGTTCCTTACCCCTGGCTCACCCTACTTCCCTGCCTTGAATCTCTCCTCAGCCCCTTTCTGCTGCCTTTGCTCTCTGTTTCCTGCTGGGCAATGCTTTCATTCCTTACTTGAGGTCACAAAGCTGCTTCCATGGGTGTACGACCGCTTTTCCACTCCACTCCCTCCAGTGTGGGATGATGTTTTGAGTCCACTGCTGCTCCCTCCTTCTGAAAGAGATGAGCACAAAGTGAGACACTGTCTCCAGGCAGGAGATAAGAAGAGCAAGGACACTGCGAGACAAGGCAAGAGGGACCCAAAGTTGTCCGCACACTCAATTACGAGTACAGCTTCATATCTGGTGAGAGGCCAGAGCTGCAGAGAAGTGTCTTGGCAGAGCAGGCAAGCATTCACACTCTACACCCAGCAGGTTTGTAGTCAAGTTTTGCTTCGTACACAGACTGAAGAATACTCCTGCTAACCCTCATAATAAATGAGATGATAGTGCAATTCCTTGCCAACTCAGCTGCAGCAAGCTAATCAATGATATGGTGGGATAAAGAGTGTGGAGGATTCTTCCCTATTAGGAACTTGTACTTCTCTGCAGAGGTAGAAATGACCTGTGGCCTCTGATATTACCCAAAAAGATTCACTCAGTGTTGCCAGCTGGATAAGATGACAGGGAAAATAATACACTGCAGGCCCAGCAGTGGAGGCTGCAGACCCATCAGTTTTGATCCCTGTTCCCAACAGACAATCACCACTGGAGACTCTATATCTGGATTTAAATCTTTGGAGAGTCTGGTCTTCCAGGCTTAGTGGAGTATGTGGCTTTGTTTCTGACAATACCCAGACAGGTCCCCAAATACTACTCCTCTCCAGTAACAAGTACTTTGGGAGAAAGGCATTTCTGAAATTTGCTTTCCTTTGGGTGCAGATCTTTATGCACTGAGACCTGCTGCACCCTTGGATTTATGGAAATAATGGAAATAATGCAGACAAATAAATAGCATGGAGAGGCACAGAACACTGAGCAGAAGCAATGCAATGACTGAGAATTACTTACTGGGTGGCAGGGATGTCAGTCTTGTGGTTACAGTCTCTGTAATAACTGAGGGAAGACAAGGGTGCAGAAGTAATGGCATGTTAATATAGCTAAATTGGATCAATGTTCTACCTATTTTCCATGCAAAAGCATGACTTGCTCAAAGAAGATTGACTCATTTAAATAAAAGTCCCTTAAGACCACACTGCCCGGGGCTGTGGCTACAGGCTCATTATCACACAATGCTGTTTTTCTTTGCAGGTCTGTCTAGCTCTGAATAAGAACATCACTGCCATGAGAGATTTTCTTCTTTACCTGTAAAAAGATCCCCGTAAAATTTCTGGGCACTTCTGAACCACAGCCATTGCTGTAACAGTAAAGCCCATGGTCAGACCCCTTAGTAGCTTCCTACTAGTTAATTCTCATAAGGTCAGTAGAAAATTAACCTCTGTTTCACGCAAAGCCCTTTTCTAGGCCACCCAGGGCATTGATATCAGAGGCAGGAGCAGCATACCAATGTCTGCACTACTGGTTAGAAATGCCACCACAGGGCAATCATCTGGTTAAACAATCGTGTCATGATACATGTCTCTAAATGTCTGATCTTGGCCCCTCCTATTCCTTATTCTGACTTCAACACAGAGACCAGGGCCAGGAGCAGAACTTAGTTATGGACCTCTGGTCAGCATTTAATCCCTTACAGAAATGGCCATTCACTTCTGGGATTTCTGGGGTGTGATATAAAAATTTAAAATGTCCTCCTTACGTCTTTCAGTAACTTCTGATCCATCTTGCCTCGTTTTCTTTGTTACAGAATCCATATCATTGCCACCTGCAAGGAAAACAGAGGGACTGCACTCAGAGCTCTGTGAAGGGCAAGAAATGACAACAGCTCCCCACAAGTCCCACCACTTTGCTCCCTTTGGATGGAGACTAGACTGCCTGGAAGATGTCTGTGCCAGGGAATTTACAGCGCCCTTCCAGAGCCATATGATTTTTACTGATGGACCGGCACCTACAACACTGGATGCTGCACAAGGCACCAGAGCTGAAACAACAGGAGGGGCTGTAAAGCCAACAGGTGAGGTAGAGGCAGTTGAAGCAAATCCACTCAGTGATGGAGTTTAGACCTGGATTTATATCCAGACTACACTATATTATGGTTTCCAGCTGTGCCCCTATAAAGGTTTGATGAAAACCAGTAGATCCAAACACTACTCCCATACATCTCTTCTGGGCAAGACTCAACAGTACAGGATTTACTGTGCAGGCAAAGTTGCAGGAGTAAGCTACCTGCACCCTGCCAGTGCTGCCAGAAAAACCTCAGCAGACATACTGACAGTAATAGTGCATTACATCTCAGGGTGCACTGATGCTAAAGCCACAGCACTGACTTTAGCAAAGCAGAAAAAACACTGGAGGTACCTTTGAACTAGCTATTTCTGGCAGCAAGGAAATTAAGGTAGGGAGTGCTTTATCTGGCTTTACAAGCAGAGCAGCAACAGTTTGGAGACCCTGTCTGTGGCTTTGGAATCTGGTCTAACTTAATGCCAGCTCAGGTCAGTCTACACAGTACTGGACTCAATGCCGTGAATGCCGTGTACACACTTTTTCATAACTTGGATCCCTCACTAGTCAAAATTATAATCTCTAGCAGAGGTATGACTGTCTGCCAAGGCAGGAATACCACAAAAAACACGATTGTGGAAAAGAGACATAATCTAGAAGAGAAAACACTTCTGTCAGAAGGAACCACACAATTGCTCACTCCTAGTCTTGCTAAGATAACATTTCATCTTGTGCAGCCACAGACAATGAGAAGGAAGAGATTTTAATTTACACACAAGCTCACCATAGGGCAAAACCCTTCACTGGATTTGAAGTCTCCTCCTTAAAACTGAAGGCCCAGCTGTATCGAAACCAACACATTTAAGATGCTGAGTCTAAAAAAAGCTTTGGGCAAAATTCCTTCCAAGTTTTAAAGCCAAGCTTGATGCAAAACCCAAGACCATGTCCCCCAATTCTGTTAAATTTGAGTTTGATCCTCACGATTCCTCTTACTCTTTTGTAAACTGCAGCCCCCTTGATGTTACACTTGCACTGCCCAGGCATAAATACTGACACAAGGCAAGAGGCAGCAGAGAATCTGCAGGAATATCCAACATACAGATTCAATCCTGTCTTCAACCAGCTCCTGCTATTCCCAGAGCTGGACAGGAACAATTTGAGTGGAGAAGGCACAGTGCCAGCCAAGCCACTCTAGTCCCCCATGACAGACTCATCTGCAGTTTGCAGAGAACACCACACTGCCCATAGCCCTCACTCTGCACTGCGGACCCTGAGCTTGCCTAAACAGCCCCATAAGTGGGGCTCCAGAGGCCGCATCCGTGGCCTTACATAACCTGGTGGCAGCAGGATGCTGCTCAACCCTTACACTGCTTGCTAAGACTAGGGATTTCCAAGGGATTTTCCAGAGTGTTGATTCCAAGGCATATGCAGGACTGGAGCTATATGCATTAGGAGAGTTCCTCCTCCAGCAGGGTAACAGTCCCCTGCAACAGAAGGGTTTCTGGTCATTCACTCCAAGGAGAGGCATTACCTCTGCTACTCTTCCTTACTCCATCAACAGTGGAAGCATTTTTCAGGCTCTCTCCCTAAAAACAGATGCTGGAAGCTGTTGTCTAGACGTCAGCACTGTTGGCTTTATCGTGTTTTTGGCAAGGAGCACAGTTTTGTATTTGGAAACTGCTTTCCTACTGCTTTGTAGTCCCAGAACTCCACTTTCTCTCTGCTATTGGGAGGTGGTGCTAGTTATGGATGCTGGAAGAGGCCAGAACCACCACGGAGTGAATGCATCTTCTGCATCTTTGCCTTCCTTTGAGAAAGGGAAGTATCTTGCTGTGATATCAATTAGGGAAAAAAATAATAGATTAAAGCCCATCTTTGGAGCTGTGCATGCCACAGCCCAGCCCCAGCACACAGTGCCTTTGCATGTGTGCTTGGCATGGATGCCAGCAGGCTGACTGCACTGCATTTCCATTACCTGCCAGGCCTGACTCATCTCCCCAGCTCCTACCTAGAGTCGGCAGGGCATAGCTGTGGGCTGTACCTGTGGCACAGCAACAGCGCTGTTGAATCAGAGAAGTCATCTGCAATCGTCTTGGAGCAACAAGCAGCAACTTGTGAAGTGGGGTCACTCAGTGCAGGAAGCAACACTATGGCCCCCTTTACCTAAGCTCAGGGGCTATAGTGTGCTCGTGGCACCCAAAGAAACAGAGAACTTGCAACCATTATTGGCACTAGGAACCAGGAGAGGTCTGGCACTGCCACACTGCAGCAGGGCAAGCTGCTTCTTCTCTGCACAGCATTGAAAGCAGGATAGTAATAACTGCCCAGCACTGCAGGACATGCTCAGATCTGTGCTTTCCACAAAAGCCTGACAATGCAGGGTACCTCTTGCACCCCCTCTTCCACTTCACTGCAGGGCAGCACACTGGCAAGGACACTAACCCATTATGAGATGGGGCATTCAACCCCCTCTTATTATTTTAGAGTCTAGGTATTGTATGCAATGGTAATAAAGTTTATTACAGACATTTTTCAAAGGGGAGTGGAATAACTACAAAGGTGTCCTTTGGTGGAAAAATAAAAGCAAGCACGTTTCAGATGCTTTTATCCCTCCACAGTGTTCTCCCAGTTTTCATCTCACAATGCTGTTGTGCTCACAGCACATCTTTTCAGCTCACTCCTCTCTCCAGAGGTTCCTTCTGTGAGACACTCCATTAGGAGAAAGAGGCACCTGCAGGTGCCAAGATTAATAATATTTAATGTCAGCAGAACCTTTTGATCATGAATACTCTGACACTCAGCAGATGCCTCCAAATGATACCACTGACTATGTCTCCCATCATACCACATGTCTTTTAGGGTGCCCCTTTCCTCTTAACCAAGCCTTTCAGGTGCCACTAGCCTGGAACTAAAAGAACTGGTTAAAAAAGATCCCTTATCTCTTTTACCCCCCCAGACTAGGAATTTGATCTTCTTGTTCTGTTGTAAAAGCTGTTGCTTTCACGTCATTTTACCAAAACCAACACAGTCAGAATTGAATAAACCAAATCATACTTCCAAATCTGCTCATTTTGTAGGCTGAAATGCCAGGGAAGCAGGTTAGATGCCCAGCCAAAGCTTGGACATGCTGTAGGAACCAAATTCTGCCCTGCCCACAACCTGTCCTGGCTTCTTTGACACCAATATGTGCTCACATCTCGGAGCACAAGCAACAGCGCTGCCCAGACTTCACTCTGCTCTGCCAGACACCTTCCTTTCAAAAATGTGTCCTCACTGTCCCTACTTAACTGCGCTACTCAAAAAGAAATAGGCCATTCTGACCTGCACAAGCTTCTTGGCTCTGGCACAGAAAAGGAGACAAACAATCTGGTATTAAAGAAAAAAGTGTTTGCAGAACGGGAAAGATCTGCTGTCACCATTTCACAAATGAAGCAACTAGTCACAGATGGACAAGTAACTTCCCTAGAGTCACTCAAGTCAGTCTAAAAACAGGAAAAGGCAAATCTTTTGCTTTATGCCACTATGTTCAAATTGCTGGACCTGCTGTAGAAAGGATTCAAACTGAATCTCAAATCACACTTTTCTGACTTACTGTGACCAAAACGCCTCATAATCTTCTATGACAAAAATACAGCACAAAGTACATGATCAATGAGTCACTGCTGATAATAAACTCACTTCTTTGAGACAAAGCAAAGTTTGTCCATAGCAACACAAACTTTCACTCAGAAGCAGTTCTAGGCATTCTCAGGACTATTAATTCCTTAATATTACACCCTGCGCCCACCATCTGAAGCTCCAATTTACAATCACTACTCCTCCAGCACATTCCAGATCTGCTCAGTTTTAAAAACAGATTGCATTTCAGCATGCCGGTACCCTTATGGAACAAAGAACATTCAGCTAAACTTTATCTATTTTGAGGTAGTTTCACAAAATGCATTAAAAATGTACCTATAACTTGGCTTCACGTTTCGTTTCTCCTGGCAGGTAAACTCCTTTCACTGGATACTCACTTCAAAAGAGTAGTATTCACTGACAAACAGAAACCCCAAATGACCCAGCCCTTATGCAAACTCGTTTTTATATTGTATTCCCCACAGAAAAATGTAACATCTCCTTTATCCTGCCTGAAAAGTCAGCCTTGTTCTTAGAGGAATCTGGAAGACAGAAAATAAAGGATACCTTTTTCTGTCTTTTTTTTTAGTAATGTAACTTACCTGGAGTGCTTTGGTTACTGAAATGAAAATCTTTTTTTCTCAGCTGCTTCCCTTCTACCAAATATTTGCCACCTACACTTTATATCATGTCCTTCCAAAGGTGTGTGGAACCTGAGTGATCATCCAAAAATGTTCACCTCTTCTTTATAAATCCTGTTTTATTCTCGCCCTTCTTTTGCTTTTCTATTCCCGTGCTCTTATACAAGTCCCAACAAAGGCGTGTCGTGGTTTCCTGCCTCACCCTACCCTTCAAATTATCTGACACTCACTGAAAAAAAAGATCTGCCTCCAGGAATCAAACTTTATTGAAAGAAAAAATGCTCCTTCCTATTCGTTCAGGTAGATTAACTATTAAGATCCCAGACAAATGTCTAAAGGCTTATGTCAGTGAACACGAATGTGTATAGCAGTACTTTGTGATACACGATCTGAGATCTGTTTGGGCATTTTGCAGGAAATTACACAGCACCTGCTGATGCCACTGCAAAGCTGCCTGCAAGCTAAGCATGCTCGGCTGCTTGCAAATACAATGGGCTGAACTACCAGCTACTACAAACTGGCTGCAAACAACTCAAGTCAGTGATCTGAAGTGTTTTGCCAACACCATAGATATTTATCTCTATTCAGAAGATAGCAATATTAATAAATAAAAAATACACCAAACTAAGTAAGAAACAAAATTGCTTCCATGTATACTACCTGCAAATTTCTCACTGAATAGGAACTGAAGCAGAAGCGCAGCCATGGTGGGTCAAAGCAAACCTCCGTCTAGCTCATGACCCTGCTTTCCAACCACAGCTCATTGTAACAGCCCTGGGAACACCAGGTGAACAGGACAAGCACATGCAGATATTTTCCCGGTGTACAGAGTCAAAAGCGACAGCACTGCAGTAATTTGTTGACAAGTGGTTTCCCATTAATTTGTCCAATTAGTCTTTTACTCTGTACATTTTAGTATGTACAGTGTCCTACAGCAAAGATTTTTATCGCTAAACTACACCTTGTGTAAAGATTTTTCCTCCTACTGAACATAACAGTGCCATTCGGTGCCCCGTGCTTCTTTGTAAGAATCAGAGTTCACCTTGGCTTTTCTCACCCTACATAGATTTTGACAGATTTGTTCTGCTGAACAGGAGAGAACTTAACACTTCACGTGGATTTTTGCCCAGACCTTTCGAGGGGGTGTAGCCCTGTACTGTCAAGATGGTGCCCTATTAAGTTCGATACTGGAAATTTCTGAAGGTGTGTAGGGATATGGCTGCTCTACAGCACTGCCCTCCACTCCAAAGGCTATGCCCTGTGTTTTTGATGGGGATCGAGACTTCTTCAGAATTAATCAATGCATCTCCTAAATCCCTGACCTTGTATTTATATTTATCTTCAGTCAGACAGGTATTTATGCAGCATAACTTCTTCCCTGCATGCAGGAAGCATCTATTACTCTGCTTTTGGAACACTAATCAAAGAACACTTAGTTGTCTAAACAAGCTGCAGGTGGTAATTAAGTCATTAAGAGGTGTAGAACTCAGCCTGAGACCTGGTCAAACTGCACTTGGTTTTTCGCCTTGACCAAAAGGATAAAAGTGGCTTTAGCTTTCTGAGCTTCGTGCTCTTTGAACATGACACAAAATTGTCCCTCTTGTCATCAACTGCACCTAAAACCTGCACTTCATTCATCTTATTTTACATTCACTTTTAGCACAATCCAGTGTGGGCTTCAGACACACAAGTTGTTCAAGGAAAGAGCACTGAATGCACTGGGCTATTCTAGCTCTGTAAAACCTATCAGTATGAGGGAGACTTACTGGAATGGCAGACAGACTTCACTGGAGCAAGAGACAGGACCTCAAATTTTCAGATAAAGTTCTCAGGATTGGAGAAATTTCCATCCTCCTTTACCTCTGTCTATCAGTTTTCTTTATGTATAAACAAAATGAAGCCATCACAATCTTGATAAAATAAGAAAATTACAGCATTTTAATCCCTGCAATGTTGTGACAAAGATCCTGGTTTAATGTTTATTAAGAACAAAGTGCTCAAGGAGAATCTCTTCATGAGCCATTTTGCCAATTTCTCACTGGAAAGTTAAAGAAGGTGGAGGTAGGGTATAACATGAAGGTGATTTAAAAGGAAACTGAAAATAAATCACGTCTTGAGAACCTCTTGAGAACAGACTTCACATTTTACAGGGACCATATAAGAGAAGATGGAGTTGAGAGTGCTGCCTGCTGAAACACATTGATTAGTTCACTGAGGTCCCTACTGGGCAAGCGTCAACATCAAGGACACAATTTAGAGAGGTCCTGAGCTTCTTCACCTTTTACTGAAGTCAGTGACTGCCTCAGGTACTCAAAGTCACTGAAAGTCAGGTGTCTAGTGGCACAGTGCAAAGAACTGCAGCAGACCCAGCTTCAGGTCACCAGCTGCCACTCCTGCACTAACAGTGGGGTGTGGACTGGTGGTTAGAGCAGGGGAGGCACGGTGAGCTCCTCTCGGAGTAACAATCACCATCCTCCCATCCCCCATCCGTCCTGCTTTATTTTGCTTGTAGAAGCTGTAGAAGTCTGTCGAGGTAGAGACACGCTCCTGTTGGGCGTACCTGGGAACGTTCTACCAGATGCAGAGCTTACTGCTTTTCCTGCTCCCAGCACAAGAAGAAGCTGCAGAGACACTGAGCTTTCAGTTGATGCCTCAGTCTGGCAGTTAGAGACATCAAATCACAGTTGAAGACAGAATCATTTTCCTGGTGAAAGATGCTCCAAGAGTTTACGACACCTGATGATGACACTGAAAAGGCTGAGAAGAAGAAGCAGAACTCTACCCTGCACATTCATTGCTCCTGGAGGTGAGCTGTGCTACAGCACATCTCAATCACTTCTTACTCTGCAAGAGGAGTCCAAAGATAAAGTTTCTCAAAGCTGAACCAGCTCATTTTGTCATGGCCATTCTCTAAAAGCTTAAGGTACGTTCATGGTTTAGAAGCAGAGAAGTTATGATAACTTGTCATCTTCAGCTTCAAAGGAAGCTGTGGAGCACAGAATTAGGTGCACATTGGTCTGATAATTCTGTCTTGATTGACACATAAATTACACAACTCATGAATCAGCCAAGAAGCTGATTGGAATAGTGCAGGCCCACACAAGGATGGCTTGCCCAAGGAAGAAGCCACACCTATTTCTGTATAGCAACTGCAGTTCCCTCCATGCTTTGGTTTTACACAAGGCCGCCAGGCAGCCACTGAACCAACCAGAGCCTCTTGAGTCACCCCCTTGACTCAATGCCCTGAGTCCACGGCTTGCACATCACTTGGGAAACTCACTGTGAGTAACCTCGGGCATGAATAAAAGCCTTGTTGGGAATTGATCATCTTTTCTGGGGTGCAGGGAGGTGAGTAATGTCAGGATGCAAAAAACCACTGCTAACTCCATCTCTCAAGTCCCAGGACACTTCAGTGATCAACAGTCATGGTTGTACTCATTAATACAAAGATTGTATAGCTAAGGACTGCCTTTCCTCTCTCCTTCTGGGTTTATATAGCATTCCACATAGCTTCTCAGTGCAAATAATAGATAACAATATTTATAATAAAGCTATAGCTTCATATTATGGAGTAGTATAAAACACAGATCCTCAACAGTGCAGGACAAACTGAATTCTACCAGCCCAGAGAGGTGGGGCTGGTCTGTTCTGGTGGGGCACAGCAACTGGGAGGAAGCGGCTGAAGACTTGGGCTTGCTGCTCTTATTATCACCACATAGACAGGAGGAGTGGGTCTTTTCAGCAGCTGTAGACAGCTGTGCACCTCTGCTCAGAGACAAGTCTGTACAGACACCAGGGCCCTGGTGCTGTCATGGTGTTCTGCAATACACCTGCCTAATAGTTACTAGTGAGAGAGACTGATCAATAGTTAACTCATGTAAGCTCGAGTTAGCTATTGAGAATCAACAAATGTTAGTCACAAGCCTAAGAAGCAGGATGCGCCTTAGCCGTGCCTAGATAAGAGAGAAACACAATGCACCTCGTCAAGATAAGGGAGAGAATGTTTGTTTAGAACAAGCTCAGAACCCGCCCGAGTCATCCAGTGAAGGGCTGCGCACACTCCAGAGACAAAGGTAAAAAGTGCATTGTGAGGAAGACCACAGCCTTCATCAAAAAGACCCCTGAGGAAGAAGAAGAGCCTTCCTCAGTGCGACCACCAGAGTACACAGCGCATGCGTGGCGCATATGCTAATGTATTAATGAGTTCCGGGAAGTAATTTGTATAACCACGCCTATCCCAAGGAATGTGATGAATATTCATGAGTTTTACCCATAGTAGTATGCTGTATGGAGCGCTGGGTGTGCGTGTTAGGAGGAGCGATCCCTCACGCACCCGGCGCGTCGAATAAAGCAAATATTCGCTTCTTGGACTCTGTCTCAGAAGTGTCTTTAGGCTCGGTTTGGAGCGATTCACTAGCAAGCAGCCCAGCCCAAGGGCTGGGGATGGACACGTGCATTGTCTTGTGTGTCTGGGACTGCTCCTGATAATGTAAGTTTTGGTGACAGATCCAAACAAAACACACCTGTGACGTCTTCAATTCCCCCTGTCCTCCATGCTGCTTTTTATGCACATTAATGCTTGGGCACATTTTACATCTCAGTACAGGTCAGGCTGTACAGCAGGAGCTGGCTGGCAGAGCCAGAAGTTATCACCCATGTCAGACTCACCTCTAATGGCATCACGGCTGGGATGTAAACAGACCTGTGTGCAAAGGTGACCTGCTGTCATCTCTCCCTCCTCCTCTCCAACCCCACCCCGCCGTCCCCATAGAAATTAGGGAGCTACCCCAGCTGTCCAGGGCACCAGAGCATCTGCCAGGGAACAGGGCTGTGAAGCAGATGATCCTGATCACTGCCACTCTGAGGGGTTTCACTGCGAGTTTAAATGAAGCAATTTGCATCCATAAGATTCTTCTCCTCCGCAGTGCTGGCATGATGAATAATCCCTTTTCACTTTGTCCTCTAGGTAAGAGTGGCCTGCAACACATGCTGCATATGGCAGCACAGCTATGAGCTGGACTGAGTCTCTTGTTTGATGCTGGTAGTTATTCCCAATGAGCCCACTGCCCAATCTGCTTGGTCAAAGGGAACCAGTCCTTGACTATTTTACTTACCATAGAATGCAAGTCACATTCAAGGAATCAAATAATTTCCTATCCCCCAGCTTCTAGAAAACTCCTGCCTGTTTTGAAAGTCCACCTGTGAAGCTTTAAAACAGTTTTAGCACCGGTGCCTTCTAGACAAAAACTATGCATGCTAACCTCACATATCAGATGTTTCAGGCAGACAGCAAAGGGACACAACCAGCGCCAGATGACCTGGCTGTGGTGCTGCCAATATACATAGTGGAGAAAATTCAAAGAAACCTGTTCACAAAAAACTGGCACCATGGAAAGAAAACCCAAAACACTCAAAAAAACCCTCATCTTTCTCACAGTGCCAAAGAAAGTAAGATATGATTTGTGAACAACTCACCAGCATGGTTTCTCCATGGTTGAAATTTCAAGCAATTAGTATTTCAAACAAACAAACAATTCTACCAGTTCTACCTGTGCCAGTCCAAAGCCTGCAAGTTTAAAGCACCATTACAAAAAGCAACACAAGGAGAATTGCAGTGCAACACTGCAGACAGGACAAAAGCTGGAGACAAAAGCTGGACAAAAGCTCCACTTATCTTGGAGATCTGACTCAGAAAATTATGGATGTTGGCAAATAAGCATGATTTCTGTCTGCAATCTTGACAGAAAACTCAAAACACATACTGGCAAAAGAATCCTGATGAAAAATCTCTGGCGAGCTCAGCTACAGTTTGTAGCAACTCACCTCCTGTACAGAGAGGGATTCTCGTTAGCAGGAAGGCAAATGCTAAAGGCAGGCAAAAGGGGATGGGGCCTGAAGGGTCTCCGAGAGCAGTTTTCTTTTGCTTTCCCCTTTTCCAGCCCTATACATTCCTGCCCTGCAAGCCCTTTTCCCTCCTTAGTTTCAAAGGGTCATTTTTGGATCAAGGATTATTTCACAACTCAGGAGTCTTTAGGGACAGAAGTGCCACTGATGCTGTGTCACTCAGGTGAGTTTGTGCATAGGACAAGAATATCTCCTGGAAGTACCTGAGCACTGAGAATGAAATTAAATGCAAGACTGTGATTAAAGCGCACAGCTCATACCCAGTCCAAGGAACCTGGCCAAGCACTTGGGATCACTGCTGGGGAATAAGTGAGGAAAGCACCAGACCTGCTGCTGCAGGGAGAGTTGAACTGCAACTTTAGTCTGAAACCTATGTCAAAATGAAATCAAAACACTCTGATTTTTTGTGAAGAAGTGAGAGAAGGCCATCCCAGTGGTAAATATAGTCACTTGGAACATGTACAGTGATTTAAACCTGTGATTTCCACATTGTTCTCTCCAACCATGAAATTAGACAGTCTGTCCTGGGCTGAAGGGGCTTTGAGAACATGCTTCCTTTAAAATAATGAGATTTTTGAGGGAATTGTCAGGTTTAGGTAGCAAAGTTTCCGAGGGGGAAAAAAAGGGGGGTTTGTACAAAACATTAGAACAGAATTGCTCTGTATATCCTGAGAAGTCCTGGCTATCCCCCAGGACCATGAATAATAAAGACTGAGGCCACTCAGCAAATTTCCTGAGTCAGACTTTGAACGGAAGACTGCAGAGTTCTACAAGATTTTTGTCCAGAGACAGTCCCTGTCTCATGATCCTTCTCCTTCTTTGCTAGGAAGGTAGGAAGGTACTTCTGTGATTAGGCTCTCAAGCATTTCAGGGTGGTGCTCACTTTTCACTGCCAGTGTAAACAACAGAATGAAAAGTCTCTGCTGGGCTACAAAGGTGTTCCCTCTAAGGGAACATGCTCTGCTGGAAGCCCTGTTTATTGCCACTGATCATTATGGATTTATCATGGATTGGAATTTATCACAGTACAGACTGCTGTTATAATTAGGGATGGGCATTTCAGCTCACATCAGCTTTTTGTTCCCCTGGGTTCTTCACAACCATAAATCAATTTTCAAATATATGCTTATCTGAGTACTGCAAAACAGTTTTAAATCAAGAGACTAGTTTCCATTAGCATAAACCTGGATTAGGCTTGTTCCTGTTGCATTTGTTTAGATCTGGATTAACAACACACAATAAAAGAGCAATCTAGATGTTACTTTGGTTCTGAAGACAACATGGCACTTGTTCTAACCGCTTGTGGCAAGAAGGTATGTGAAACTGCTTTTACTCCTATTTCTACTGCTATTTATTTGCTGAACTGGTCCTCAGCAAGGCTTGAATCCTTCTTCTTGGCTGCTATCATGCTGCACCTGCTTTCCTGGGGCACACAGGCTCAACCTGCCATGTGCAGGCTTGCAAAGCCCCAATTTAAATGGCACTCCTTTATTAGAGGATACATTCCAGAGGCATAAAATATTATTATCCGATACACATGACTAGAAGACTGCTGATCTCCTGCAGGACTGCAAGCACAAGATGGGACATGAGACTCTTGGTAAAACTGCTCTCTGGAACACACCTCACGTGGCAGCTGGAAGCTTTGGACACGTTGTCAGTACCGAGGTTGGAGACCCTTCTCTCTCACACTGCAAAAATTACTGAAGTAAAGAATGAGTCAATCTCATCGAGACAGCAGCTCTCATTTTTTCAGTTGTCTCTTCTGTGGAAACATTCCCTTAATTATTGAAATTAGGTTTCCAACACTTTTCTACCTCTTCCAGTCTTCAAGAATTCCTCAGTATCCTCCTCAAGACAGAGATTAACAGTCCTATTTCTACTTCTTTCACAAATTTTCCTCCTCTTCTCTTTTTAGCAAGTAGTTATGGGAATTTATTAATTCCTAAGTTTTGTGGTCATAGGAGGGAAGCTGTTATTTCAATTCACAGTGAAACAGAGTTGTGTGAGTTTTTCAAATTTAGTACTTCAACTGTGCTTCTATTTCCATAGGGAAGTTATAGGTGTCTTCACCAGAACATACTTCTGTCTTGACCTTTAGGGTGAATTGGTTGTTTACAAAAAGACTCCTTTATATGATGTTTGCAGAAAGCATAGTGGTCTTTTTTTTTTAACTGGTCATCGAAAAAGTTTGGAGAGAGTGAAGTGTCTACAGTGTGCTGCCTTCTCCCGAATGGTTATTCTGGAGATAACACAGATCTTTGCTCTATTCATGAGGAAGTTGGCACAGACTGAAATTGGAATCCACTGTTTTTCCACACTGGGATTTATTTTTACGATCTTGGCCAAAAGGTGCAAGGTCTATTTTTCTCAAATTCCGCTGTTAAATATGGATTTTTATAAATAGTAATTATTTATCTCTTTCACAGTGTCTTTCACCTGTATCTTCTTGTGTAAAAATTACAGCATTTGTGGACTTCCTTCTATTTTGACATGCAGCACTTCAATAATCTTGATCAAGTTTATCATCTACATCCGTCACCCTGGCACAGGATTCCTGACCATACAAATGTTCCCACAGAAACAGAACAGACCAGATCCCCAGAGAACAGTCACAACACGGACTCGATACTTCCCTTCAGAAACCATTTGGAAAAAAACAGATACAAGGGTTAAAATAAGCCAGACCCCACACTTTCTTTTTTGCTTTGACTCTGAGTCAGCTGAGAACAGACCCATGTAAAAGCTGGAAACTGTGGCTGGAGTTACAATGCAGTTAGAGACACACCATTTATCAATAGCCAGAATAAGAGTAAATATTTGAGCAATATTATAGAAGCAAAAAGTCATGGCTTACAGCTCATTAACAAGCGTTATTCAATCTTTTTTTTATGATCTCTCACTGCCCTTTAATCTAGGACTTCTTTTAGTTTGCAGCTTTCTTCTCATGTGGGTTTAAAGCAGTTTTCAGCACCATTCACGGTTATTTTGTTTATGCTCCCATTCCCTTAGAATGGGAAACTCTCCAAGTTTCTCACTTTTCATTAGAGATCATGCTTCTGCAAGCAAATCTCTAGCCAGGCACACCTTTGCCATACAAACCACAAGTGATATGCTAATTCCAACCCAAAACTGTGTGTTCAAGAATAAACAGAGAAGATTTGTGACCCAGAAGAGAACAGAACAGATGAGTGTGAGCCCTTCCATATTATTTATTTCTGCCTTGTAAGAACACCGAGGTAGAATCATACAATCACAGAATGGTTTGGGTTGGAAGGGACCTCAAAGACCATCTAGTTCCAGCCCCCTGCCATGGGCAGGGACCCCTCCCACTAAACCAGGTTGCTCAGAATCCCATCCAACCTGGCCTTGAACACTTCCAGGGATGGGGCATCCACAACTTCTCTGGGTAACCTGTGCCAGGGCTTCACCAGCCTCACAGTAAAGAATTTCTTCCTCACATCTGATCTAAGCCTGCCCTCTTTCAGTTTGAAGCCATTCGGCTCTTGTCCTGTCACTGCCTGCCCTTGTCAAAAGTCCCTCTCCAGCTTTCTTTTGGGCCCCCTTCAGGCACTGGAATGCCACAATTAAGTCATCTCAAAGCCTTATCTTCTCGACTGTGCAGTCTCTGGAATACCTACCCACGATTGCTGGTGTCGTAGTAGTAAAAGGAGCAGCAATAACAACATAACAATAATAATAGCTAATATTATTTTTACAGAAATCATGCAGCTCTTTCATGCATGGCAGTCTTACAGTTAGCTCACGTGTAGTTAGAACTCAGACAATCCTAAGTTGCTGCATCTATCACAATTCATTTAATTGAGCTCTCACTCTTTTTCTTATGATTAAAATGACAATGTTAAGGTGACAACTGTAGGACCAGCTCTCCAATACGCCAGAGCTGATGGAGATGGCTTTTCTTTTCAGCAGGACTCATTTCTGTGGAGTTAGGCAGGAACACTTCTTCATTTTACCTGTTGACTTCTTTCACTCATTTCTCTTGATGATCCCAAGCTGGCTGAGGGTCACACTGCCTTGCACAAAGGGGTTTTTCATGGAACAGCTCACCATTTTTGCTAAACGTGAGTATTACAATTTCAGTTGCAATGAGCAAAACAAAAAAGATATAAGCAAGGAATATTCAGAGAAACATAATGAGCAGTAGTTGGCTTTACTGGGAAAGCCTCTACATAATCTGGTTCGCGAGTTCCAAGTGAGTCTTTTACTCCTTGCTCTCCCCAGTCAGGAACAGTGGCGATTCTATCACTCCTTCATAAAATGTCACCTACAAGAGGATCTCATTTTACAAACCAGCTTTTCTCCAGTACCAAGAAGGTATTTACAATCAAAAGTAAAAGGATGAAAGATGGCATGACGGCAAGTACTCTGTGCTCCAGCTTCTCAGCTGGAAGGGCAGAACCCTGGTGAAAAAGAAAGCTTTCCTTTTCAGGACTCGATCACTGACTTCAGACTAGCAGATTATTTTTTCTAAATAGTTCCGAGGAAAACATTTGCAAATGAACACCCAGAACTTGGATCCAAGCTATTTAAGTTGCCTCTGCTTCCACTTTCTGGCAGGTTTTCTGACTTGGCTCTGAACCTTCTGACTGTGCCCATCTCTATTTTCATGTCTCTGCTTGAAAAATCCTGTTTCTTATCCAAAGCACAAAAGTACTGCCTTTTCCAAAAGCCAGGTCTGTTGTTTGTCATTTCTTCTCAGCAAGACGACTGGCTGGAAACTTAGTTGTTACTCAAACTTTTGATTTCACAGTCATTCAGATTCTCATTAATTTGCTTCCATCAGAAGTTCGTCTTGTGAGACCTGTGATAACACGCAGCTTTCTCTTATTAAAATCAAGGCATTCTGGGCTCATCCTCACTCCATATGTTATGTATTTCAGATGTTCCTGCTGGCATGGAGCTTTTTGGGTATTTTTATTGTTATCACAGGGTTGCCAGATGTATGGTAGGGTGGCTGCCTTCCTTATCCAGTGCCTGCAAAGGTGCTTTTTGGATTCTACTTTAATAACATCCATGATTAAAGTTGTCAGCTGAAGGCTTTGTAACTACAACACCTAAAGATGTTTTTAGTTTTCAGCATAAATTAAAGAGTTCAGAACAAAATATTTACACCTCCTCCCCCAAATATTAACATTTGTACTAAGAAATCGTTCTGTTAGGCACAATGGCAATATAAAACTAATAGATGAAACAGAGTATAGGTGGTGATCTGAAGAACCCTCATTAACAAGTGTTTGTATTTTTTGGAGTTCAGTACACTGAGTTCACTAAATCCAATTCATTTTGAAAGATGAGGCCAAATAAGAGCACTGATCCACGGCTCCAACTTCTGTCAGAACAGCATTTGTCTAAGCCTGTAAAGAAGAACACCGTGAGACTCTTACACACTTACTTTGATGTACATGTGTAATTTTAAGCACATGAAATTATACAACTGTAGAGAATAAGGCTGAAAAGGCCTTCGGTTAGGTATCTTGTCCATCTCTCTGTCCAAAGCCTATCTCCACATTAATTATTCTTCACAAATTTTTCTTTAAAACACTTTGAAAACTTTCCATGAGGTTTCAGAGTCTCTTGATGGGATCTGCTCCATATCTCCCATACTCGCTGTTAGAAAATGTCTTGAAGTTCCAAACAAGTACCTTGAGATGACAATCACTTCTTCTCTTCCCTTGTCAGTGTAACTCATCTCTCTTCTTGCTGTCACCTTTTATGCATTTGAATGCTGTTGTCACATATGCCATTAAGGTTTTCAACACCAAACTAAACTTTTCCTGTTCCTGAAGCTTTCCTCAGCCATTGAGTTTCCTAGACCTGCAATCACTGAGAACTACCTCCAGCCTTCACAGGGAGTACCCACGTGCTTAAAGCTATGCACATATTTAAGTGCTGTGCTGAGCTGGAGACTTAATTTCTAGTGTTGCCCAAGGCTGTCAAACACATGCTGGTCTGGTTTAATTGCATGACATTTCAGTTAATTACTGTTTTGATGATAAATCTGGCAGTTTTGCAAATGTCTTTAAATTTGTAACTGCAGGTAAAAACTACCAAATTTTGCTAATGAAGGACAACCAGTGCCAAACTGTTGTGAACCTTAGCTACCTGACCAGCAGGCAGTGTTTAACTTATAGTTTCATAAGGTATTTCCTTAACAGTGCAGGCATGAACAGCGTGCATTGGAAACTGGTGCTCTTAATATGTCTAGAAGCAAATTCATTTGCCAATAAACATCCATGCCCAATACCTAATGCACAGTGAGACACTGATACTCAAATAAATCCCCAACCTCATCCATAAAGAGGTTCAATCCCCTCTATCTGAGCATCCAAAATGTAGCAGACAGAACAGCATCTGCGGTAGCTGACACATGCCAAGTGTATGCAATCAAGCAAAACATAAATCAACAAGCCAATACATGTGCATAAAATATTATAATGAAAAATTAGGCAGAGAGAGACCAAGTGGGAATAAGACGGAATGGAAACAGAGACTAAGCAATTGCCAGAGTCAAGAGCAATCAGCTCACAGGTGGGAGGGCAGTGAACCATGGCTGGGCTGGTGTTAAAGGGGCTATTAGAATTACAGGCTCCTATTTCGGTTCTGTTTACTTTACTGTAGCTATTTTCAGTTAAGTGGAATCCTTCAGCTTTTCCTAAAACAAATGCATAGTGTTTGCACAATGAAACATTAACCAACTAGTAAAAAAAGACCAGTGTCTAGAAGCAATGTAAGTCAAGTGCACAATAAAATATTGGGATGTACAGTTCCCAACACACAAACAACTTAGCAATAAGCAAGTGTATGATCTAATACAAGAAAACTGTTTACTGTGTATTATGTGAATGTGCAATATTCATAGAATATGTCTGTGTCAAGTATTCAGGAACTGTCAGGGACAAATAGTCTCGCATCACAGTGGGATTTGTGAGAAAGCATGTCTCTAGGTTCGAGAGAAAACTTTAGGACTAGGAAGTGCTAAACCAGAGAGAGTTTCATGGCTTCTAGGCTTGATTTTAGATAGTTAGAATCCTGCTTTAAGGAAAAAAAAATTCTGACCCAGAATTCCTCACTGAGATGGAAAAGAAACATGTCATCAAACAGACTAAACTGTAGGGAGTAGGTGATGATATTCTTGATTAATCTTTGCACCCACATGTCACATGTGATTAAGTAGTGTACACCCATATGTGCACTGTTGACCCTAGAAAAATGAACCCACATAAGACTTCCTATCCAGATATCATGTGGACAGTTTTAAGGCGATTCATGCCCAGTTTCACGGTCTCAAGAACAGGCAGGGTACACACTATGTAAAATTTAAGATTCATCTATCTGCTGATCTAAATCCTGAGGAGCCTTTCAAGAGAAAACTTGTCAGTGCATACCCATGTGTTGAGTTACCACCATGCATTTAACAGTGATGAAATAGCTTATTCTGGCACATGTTACCCATGACATTCTTGTAATTAACTCAAGGAAAAAAGGCACTGAACTTTAAAACATCAGAACCAGACTAACTCTTTCAGGTGTGAATGAACTGCAAGATTTCTGTTTTCAGGAGTGTCATGCAATATGGTATGGCATGGCTGTCATCAAAGAGGTTGATGACAAAGAGAGCTTGTTCAGTGTCTGTTGATATGTGTGGTGGCAGTCTCTGTAGCTAGGACACAGACTCAAAGTTACATGGGCTACTGATGGGAAAACATCCCGTCAGTTCAAGCAGGTGGCATTCGCTAACTTGGTTCACTTAGCATCAGTTCAGTGTTCCTGCACTCCACTCAAGACAAATGTTCTTCACCCACAATACAGTTGCCTTAATGCGTTGAGAGGGAGACTGGTTGCTTTCCCACACAGTGCGAAACACTTACACTAATGCAGCCAGCTGCAATTCCAGTATCCTCAGCACCACACGAAATAACACCATTAGCTGGCTCCATATGCCACACTTCCACTAACTTCCATCAGGAGAGCAGAGTTCTGCTTCCCTTCAGTTCAGCAGGAACTTTCTCAATAAGGGCTAAGCTGCCCTTCCGCAGGAAGACAACACAACAACAGTAAAAATAACATAAGAGTAATCACCTGAACCCACTGAGGTTGTAAGAAAATATTACACACTCATCAGTAAAGCTTTCTGTATGTCTGTGTCGAGAAAGAGACTCAAAACTCAGTTATTTCAGATAGGAATATGAGTAGAAAATTTGAACTGAAACTGCTTTGGAAATAATTGGAACAAAAGCAATACAGGTCATAAACACTGAAAAATTTATTTTTTAATGAACCATAACTGGCATAAACAGCATATTTCACTCAAGAAACAAGGAAAAGCCAAAAAAGCTTCACTGCACATTTTTACCTGCTAAAGGAAACGGCACTGAAGACATTCTTCTTGTCTTCCCGTTAGCTGAATATTTTGGGAGGAGGGGTGATAAAAGAGTATTTATTGAGTTCCCATTGTTTTTGAGTACCTTAAATCTTCTGACTTTTAAGAATTTGCCTCAGTCTTTACATTAAGAAGTGACAGTTTCATATCTGTTCACAAATTTTGGTGAATTTCCAGCCCCGCAATTCTGAGGCAGCTGTCCTTAGACATATGATTTGGTTTGCACAAATAATACACAGACATATCCCCCATCTCACAACAATCATGCATATTTGAAATGTTACGTCTGTTATTAACTACATGGAAACCAGGAGAGAGCTTTAAGCCAGCCCTCACACCAGTGTAATACTTGTGAACCTGATTTGCAACATAAGGTGGTGGTCCTTGCCCGACAACATTGTCACATTGAAATCTCAGCCCTCTAGATACGACTTTATTCTCAGCAGTATCAAGAGATGGAAAACTGCCATGAACACCTTAATATGTCATCCTTAGGAAAAGACTTCTAAATTTTTACTTTATAAGGCTTTCTCTAGCCTCAGGTAAATGGCCTAATTAGTTTCCAGGGCGGAAGTGTGTTTTTAAACCTTGCCTGCTGATGCTGCAGTTTGGTAGGGTGTGCTCAGTAGAATGGTTATTTGTTCTAAAACAAAAAAATAACCAGTGGTGCTGCTGAGGTGATGACGGACACTGCTCACTCATGTCTGCACTCAGAGCAACAGGGAAACCCCCAGAAGAAGGAGAAGTCTCCATCTGTGCTTACCTGCTCACCGGATGACTTGTTTGGTACACCAGTTTAATCCACTGGGTCCTGCCAAGGCCTCCAAACTATGGGTAACTGCTCAAACCAGCCTGGCTGCACTTGCAAATAAACCACGTTTACTTTGTCAGCTTCACCAATTCCAGCAGTACAGATAAATGTGAGCAGCCCAAGAGTTATGTGCACACAGCATGGAGCGAACTCTTACATCAGCTATGTAAGAAAATGAAACAATTCTTCAAACTCCACTACAGTTCAAATACTTTTAACACAAAAATATGCTCAGACCATCAGAGATGACAAAAGCTGTACCAGGGACTAGTTTGGGCAAGGGCTTAGATTTAAAAGGCTTGAATTTTCTTAAAATAATGATCAATCAGTTCTCCAGCAAAGACGACAACACTGAAGGTCTGTTTATTGTCTGCTACAGTCTATAATAAAGACCTCAAACTGTAATCTTTGGCTTGTTATGTCAGAGAAAATCCCACAGACACAGAAATAAGAGACAATCGTATGCCGACCCCTTTTATTAGCGCTGTGCCTCACCCACTTGGTTACTCACACATGCAGCAATGAGAACTACGCTGCCCGTCTCGCCTGGCTCTTACATTATCTTTTGTAATGGCAAATTGCTGTGCCCTTCAGCTACAATAAATCCAGGCAGTTTTTCTTTTCAAGACAGGTACCTTGAAACTTGCAAGACACAGATGGAAAGCAGAAAAGGCAAAAAAAATTTACTTTTGCTTTAGCTTATGCTGATGTCATTCTAGAGACTTCGCTTCCAGTTACTGGGCATTTGCACCATTGTGAGAGCAGAATCCATCTCCCAAGGACAGGTTTTGTTGCAGTAAACTGGTTTTACTCCAGGAATTTGGTCTATGAAGTGCTTCCCTTGGTATATTTACATGGCTATAAGCAAGTCAGAACATCTTTCTGAGAAGTGAATTGCAGCCAGCAAAAACACAGCCCTAGGCTGATGCTGAAGTGGGTAGGATTTTAAAACTTTCTGCAGCAGTTAGTGGTTAGGCACACAAAAACACCCCACCCTCCTGCCCCAGGCAAGAGAGAATACGCAGACAGTGCAGAGTGTACTTCATGCATCAGGATACATCACTTGGCTTTAAACAAGATCAACAGATTTCAGAAAAATGAGAGAAGGGGGTCATACATTTGTGCCTTAAGACACAGTATGTTGACTAACGTCCCAGTCACTCAGTCGTAATGTTTAGGGGGAAAAGCCCTGGTTGTTGTGCCCAGAAAACTGTTAAATGGAAGTTTTGTGATGCTCCTGACACTCTGGAAGAGAAGAGCCCATAAAGGTCAAACTGGAGTTTCTAAGCTCAAAGCCAGTATCCTTTACTATTACTTTCCATTTTGGCTTTGCTACTACAGATGATGCCCATAGGGGAATAAAAACATGTCCTTGTCCTGAGAGTGCTGATATGTCAGCCCCAGTGCTCTTCTGGTGCCACAAGATTATTGAGAGGGCACATGGATAATATCTTTCAGCTGTGCAGACAAACTGGTGTACTGGAATTAAACTGGAATTAAAAATAATCCGATCACTAAAATGTCATCACAGAAATATCAAAGAAAATAAAACCAAGGAGCACATTTTCCTTTTGGTTCCTTGGGGAAACTAATTTCTCTGAAGGGAAGTGGTATGTTCAGCTAACAGAGATCAATAATTTTATCACCCGGTGCACAATTTCCTACTTTTTTTTTTTTCATTTCTTTTGCTTACCCCAAACTATTCTGATCACAAAACGAATAAAAGAAATCAAACAATAGCATTATAGTGCTTAATAAACACTGTATTGCAATGAACATGCTACTGTGTGCACATACTGGTGAGCTTAACTGAACAGCAGGAGAAACACTCTGCAGTGTGCCATAAACATGCCAGTATCAATGAAACATGGATAATCTGTTTTCCTCAAGGGAAACAGATGTGCAGCCTTTGAGAGGAAGGTTTCAGTCTGACTCTGGTTTGCCATCACTAAATTGAGGATAACATTATATCCATCGCTATTGTGTTTCTGCAATGAAAATACTGATGGTCACTAGACAGTGCTTGATGCCACTCTAGTGTCCAGCTCTGAAAGGAGCCTCCAGCCAAATGTCGGGCGAGTCGTGTTTTTGCAATACTGTGCAAACACCAGGTAAATTCATACGTAAATGGAGTAAATGCAGCTAAACACTTACTACCAACCTGAACGGGATCTTTTCCTAGAGTCATTACCCATCAGTGAATACTGATGACAATATTTCCTTTCCTCTTCTCTAGCTGTAGTACACTAAACTCATGCACCCAACATGTAGCACCATTGTTCTATATTCCCAGTCCCAAACAATCTATAAACCACTTGGGGTGGGGCACACAGGCGTTGCTCTAATTAAATGCAATGATAATGCACAGGATGACTTCTTCATGTGTTATGTTCCCGTAAAACCTTACTGGAATCTCATCTGGCAAATGATCTAAAATCTCAAACTTTCTGTTGTTCTTGTGCAAATCATCTGTTAACATGTCTGTACAACAGAGCGTGAGTAATTTACAGCAGGGACCATCCTTGAGACTGAAGGAAATACCTTGTGAACTTGGAGACATGCCATCTCAAAGCTCCAGAGTATCTGAGATCCAACCCTCTGGATAAATTCGCAGCAGAAGTTCTATTAGGACTTTAACCGTTGCACTCACAAGTCCATTTTTAACATATCAAAAAATTAAAATATTTGTGACAATTAATTAGCTGAAGGTTTAAAAAAACAAACCCAAAACTCAAAAAAGGGGCAGGTTTAAAAAATGCATCCAAACTGCCTCAACACTTGAAGTATTGTGCAATGGGGGGTTTTTTTCTTACATGGTTACAAAAGATGGTACAACACCACATAATGTAAATTCCCACATTTGCTACTGAAAATATTATTTCTAAATCAATTTCACCCACAGATAAAATCGTATAGAAGGAGTAACCTAAAGGCCTCGAGTTCTCAGATTTCCCAGCACAACTTGTAGATGGGCTTTGAATGCTTTGACACCTTTTACTGTAGGAGAGTAAAAGGTTGTTATCATCCCAGTCAAATTCTATTTGAAATGAGTGAATCTATGTATACCCATGGTCAAAACCGCAGCAATTGCTAACATGTTATCACACCTACAACACTCAGTGCTTACTCACCTCTCAGCTCAAGACCGTCTCTGGTCTCAACAGAGATGGGAGTTACCCGAGGTGAAGAGAAAATAGAGCATCCTCATCCGTAGCTGTGAGGAGGAACCAGGCAGGAAATCAACGCAGCTCTGACACACAAGCTAAGGGCATGATCCAGTGAGAGCATGTGGGTGCCCGTACCCCACGTGCAGCTCTCAGCACAGCTGCGTGAGGCATCGATGCACAGCTCGGGGCCGTTCGGCTGCGGGCAGTGCTGGAGGAACCACTGGGACATCATCCCTAAGGGCTGGGAGCTGTTGCTGTTATGGCTTCCACGGATCATTTTGTCCGTCCTGACAGTTACAGTTGAAAAACATTTTGTACAAATCAGTTTTGAGAAAAGTAAATCCACAGAGGGAAGCCAGGTGTGCAGCTGATAGAGACAGGAAGACCGCTCTTGCTTCAGCGGCGCCTTTGAGCATCAGGGAACTCTCTAACCCTGAACTGCACAGTACAGCCATAGCTGGGGTTGCTCCTTGTCACAGTCACAATCTCCCTGCCTGTTTCTCCAGTCAAATTTCTTCATTTTCACTTCTTTCCCACAACCATGACAGTGCTGCTCAGGTCACACATCTCTCACTGCATCCCCCAGTTACACTTTTCCCCCTTATGTGAGGAGACAGTGCCTGGGATAAAGGCTTTAGCAGCTTGAGGTGGAGAGCTGTGGTCCTTTGGCTGTGACAAAAGGCAGGGCCTAACTGTGCTATCCATGGTGAGGAATGCTCCATGCTGAGGCAGAACTCCCCTCCTTGGCATAGGGACAGTTGCAGGGACACTGTTTTATCGTCTTGAGCAAGGCCAGGGAAAGTGTAGGTTGGTCACTAGGAAGAATTTCTTCACAAAAATGGTGACTGGAATTGGAACAGACTGCCCAGGGAGGTGATGGAGTCACCACCTCTGGAAGTGTTTAAGACTGAACGTGGCACTTGGTGACAGGGTCTAGTTGGCATGGTGGTGTTGGGTTGGATTCGGTATCTTAAAGGTCTTTTCCAGCTTAACTGATTCTGTGATTCTGTGAGGTGGCACCTGGCCTTAGCCCTGACCTCAGCCATGGGATGGCGGGCCCACGCTGGCCTAAGGGACACAGCACCACCTGGCATACCCAGATGCAAAAGTTAAGTCTACTCGGGATGCCCCGNCCCACGTAGCTGTCCTTCTGCCCCATGCCCACCATGACGCCCTGCGGAGCCGAGCGGGTGAGTCAGCGCCGCCCCCGCCGCGCCCCGGCCCCAGCAGCGGGAGGTTGAAGCGTGTGAAGGGAGCGAGGGGGGTTGTGCCGGGCTCCTTCCTCCTTCACCGGGTCCTGGGGGGGTTTGTGCTCCTCGAGGGGCCTCTCCGCGCTCCTCAGCCCTGCGAGTCCGTGCTGTGGCTGCGTTTTTGGGGTGCAGCACCTCAGAACGAGCTCCACCGGTCTGTGGCCCTGCTTATGGGCTGCCCAGCCTTCGTCCTGCTTCTCTGCGGGTGAAAAACTAGCAAGGCAAAAGCTGTATTGAGTGTTAAGAGAGCCTTTTGTTGTTGAGAAAGTAAAAGGAGTGAGTGCCGTTCTATAACGTAGCTATAAGCAGTAAAATTGAGGACGTAGTCACAGAGGTACCTAAAGTGCAAAAGTCAAGTAAGTACTGACAAGCGAAATTGTCTTTTCCCCTTCTAACTCAAGTTTTCTTTACTTGCTGGACAGAATCGTTTGTGTGGTGAACAGCATCACTGCTTGAAAGTGTCAAGGATTCTTAGCCTTAGATATAGGGAAAGGATTTTAAGAGTGCAGGAGATCTGTGTATGTGCTGTCAAGTAACAGCATTAGCAAATCGGTGCAAAAAGTATGTGTTATGGTCATTTGTAAATGAATCTGCATTAGAAAGCAAAGGCAGAGAATCGTAGAATTGTTTGGGGTTTTTTAAAGCTATCTATTTTTAAATAGATAAAATAAATTTTAAAATAAATTATTTTGCTGCTTGGAAAGACTTATTACATATTTGTGACATACCGTATACATAAGCATGATGTAGCTTTTTCTAGGCTCTTGCTTACACCAAGAAATAATAGTATTAAGCTTCCATTTTATTTGATGGCTGCTGTGGGCTTCCTGTTTAATTGATAGATTGCTAAAATACCCAATTAACGAGACTCTTTACTGAAGTCTGGGTTTTTTTAATAGAGTACCGTATGTTCGGTTTTGAACAGCTAGGGGGGAACGTTGACTTCTAAGATAAATGAGGACCTCCATCCTTTGGTACCAAGCCAGGAAGACCAGGGTTGCTGGGCTGTTAAGGCTTTGGCGTTCTGAAGCTTTGGCACGTTTAATCTCTGAAGAGGAAGCCCCTTGTGCCAGTCCTGCGTTGCCTGGTTTTGGTTTGCAGGATTTTATTCTTGAGAGGCTTCTGTTTCAAAACTCTTAATTGCAGTTTGCAGGCGAGCGGAGGTGTAGCTGTCGATTTTCCAGCTGCATTCTGGTCGTTAGCAGGTGGCTCACGATTACTAAATGAAGTTAAACGTTGCCATATCGATTTGAAGTTGGTTCGTGCTGGGAGGTGTGACTTAACCATTTTAATTAAGGTGCCTTTCTGAGTGAGCTGGGGATGCTTCCTGTTAATCAAAACTTCTACCTGTGTGAGTAATTACCTTTTTAAGCAGCATCTCCAGAAGGATCAAATGAGACTGGATTATTTTCATGGACCTGGATATCCAATTATTTTGTTCCATAGAGAAGATTAATTGTTTATACATGTGGACAACAAAAATCTTCCTGGCTTTAGAGAGGTTTAGGAGCGAGGGGAAAAAAAAATATATAAAATTGATAGTAAAATACTTCATGGCAGTTAGTAGTGTCATGCATCCTCTTAAAGAAAAGCCGTTCACAAAGCAAGATGTTACTTAGCACATGAAACAGTTGTGTAACTTATGCAGATGTCTTTTTTGAACATGCCAATTAGAAAATCAGCCTTAGAATTTCATATTAGAGCTTTTTATTCATTTCTGCAGCCACATGGCTCATTATAATCAGGTGAAAATGATACCATAATTCATTCTGTCATTTAGCAGAGACTGCTATTCATCTCGAGATGGAGAAGTCAGTGCTGGATCAATTGCCATCTTTGTGCAATGCTCCAAAGGATTCCGGGGCAGCACCTCCACAGGGGACGAGTTCAGGGAAACAGGTATGAAAACTTCATACTTTTCCAATAATGTGATTCTTCATAGTAACAGAAATGCTTGTGAAATCATCAAGGAGTCAGAAGTCACTGAGGTATTGTTTGCTGGAAGTCCAAAGCCAGGTGCCTTATACCTATAGCTACAAGGCTGTGCAGGTAAGCAATGTGCTTGGTGTACTTTGCTCTGAAAATGCAGATGTTTGCTGTGAATACAGAGTGATGGAGCAACATAACCCAAATGCCATACTAATAGATTTAAATACTATATAGGGTGTGTGGTGGATTTTTTGCTTGCTTGTTTTAACCTGTCATCTTCAGTTTTCTCAAATCCCAGTTTTCTGGATTGCTATGCATGCAGGATGACTTTCTGTGACTTCTGCCTGCAGTGGAACAAAGGACAATGCTTTCAGTTTGTAAATTCTCCATAGTGCTGAGCTCTGCTTTGGTCTTATCCTGGCACGTGAAATGGTGATACTGTCACACTCAGCATCCAGATCTATGCATGATAGACCTCATTTGAAAGAATTCCATAACTAATCCCTCACTCCCGTATTTTAGTGCATTTCTATAAATAAAAATATTAGGCATAGATTATAAAAAATAGTTATTTTGAAGAAAAAAACCTTTTTAGATGCTTGTGAAGTATCTCGAAGCATGAACAAGTCAAAATTATACAGACATTTCTAACACGCTCTAGAATACAGATGTTTTGTACTAGTTCTAATACAGATGTATATATATGATAGGATGGAACAGCAGGGAAAATAACCCTTACCTCCATTAAACTAGAGGGGAAATTGAACTTGATAAATAAAATTAGCCAAGTTGAAATATGCCATATTTCTTTTACACAAAGACTAGATGAGTAAGTTTGCCTCAACAGAATACAGGGTTTGGTCCAAGAAAACGTGGAGCTACATCTTTCCATATCTTGCAGCTGTGTGTGCAAATACATGTGAAAGGAAGAAGTTAACTTTGTTCAAGTTTTCGAAGGCTACACAGAGAATTAGGAAGTCTGGCTTTATAATGATAGTTAAATATATTACTTATTCCATGTAAATAATAATGATGGGTAAAGAGTCGTTTGAGATTTGATAAAAATTTTAGATTGTTCTGACCACCTGGGTTTTTTGGGTTTATTTATTTTATTTTTTAGCAAATGAGTGCAGCTCTGAGGGAACGACTAAGGAAGACGAGACGTTCATTTAACGCCAGTTTTACAGCGGCAAAGCGGCTCAAAATAGACTCCGAAGAAAAAGACTCTGCTGGTGCTGACACAGGGTGCTTGCCAGAGACAAGTACAGACTGTTCCAGACTACAAGATGGTTCTGAAAACCTGGAAGGAAATGGCACTGGACATACATGTTTCAAAAGTCCCTTACAGGAGAGTGATCCCTGTGGATCAGCAGAGAATTCGGATGTGCTACAGGTTGATCTTGGTCAGCAGCAGACCCTGGAAGAAAAAGTAAAGCTGGTGAAACAAGTGCAGGAGAAGGAAGAGCTACTTCGTAGGCTCAAGATGGTGAAGATGTATCGATCCAAGGTGAGGCAATACTTAACTCACTGGTTTTTTAGTGTGTGGTGTTTGTGTATTGTCTCAGTTTAAGGCATTTTATAGGACTATCTGCAGGGTACCAAAACCCCCTTATTCTCAGGAAATGATGACTCTCTTTGTTTTTCCCAATTTCAGAACAACCTGTCTGAGCTGCAGGCTTTGATAGTGAAGTGGAGAAGTAGCACCCAGCTGATGCTGTATGAACTGCAGTCAGCCTTTTCTGCAGATGGCAAGAAAGTGAGTCTCACTCAGCTCATCGATTCTTTTGGGTTAGAAGACCAGTTACTGCACTACAGCAGAACAGAAGAAGATTTTGTAGATGCATAATCTACAGCTGCAGTTTTCTTTACACAGACACAAAAGCAGAAAAGACTGAATAAATTCTGATCATGTCAGAAGTGTTGGTCAGACAATGGACTTTATGCTTTGGGGTTAGGAGGTTTTCTCCAGAGATACTTGTAAAGCTGTGTACATACATACAGTAGGCACTGTAAAAGGTATTACTTAATGGAAAAAATCAAACTCGTCATGTTTTGGAGAACCTGGCTTAATAACTTGGTCAGAGAATTTTTATTTAACAAAAATAAAATTAAGTCATACTTTAACAGGTAGAAAGCAGTCCATTTGATCAGTCTCTGCATGGTTACTTGTATTAAAATAACTCAAATTGTCAATTCTGTTCATGTTCAGATGGGGAAGAGTTCAGTTTGTTTGTAGATATGCCTCCATTTTACAAATGTCTTCCCGGTGCCAGTCGGCCAATGAAGGCTAATGACAGCATTTTGTGAGTTAAGTAAAGGTACCTAATTCTCACGATGTTAATATTCCAAAGCTGAGATAAGATGTTCTCACTAGCTTTAACTCCTGCTGAGGGAAATGTGCCATAATGCAGTTGCTTTCAGGTACTGGTCCAGACAGTCTCTTCAGGGCTGCTGTCCCATAAGCGTTCTGCCACAGCCTGAGGTAATACAAGGGAAGGCAAGAAAATTGAAACCAACTTTCTACTCTCCTATTACATCTGAGAGCCAAGGTGTTTTCTCTTCAAATAAGTAAGAAAAACAAGGCCTTATTTAATGGGATTGCTTCAAACACAGCATCATAAAGCTGAATAAATCTTTACCATTTCATTTATTCTCCAATCAATGCCTTTTTTAAAAGTTGGGGGTTTTTTTTAACTTGAAATTGCCTATTTTCTCATCACGATGACTTCTGTTTTTTATTTTCCCTAAAATCCCTGCTTCTCAAGTGTAACAATACATAAATCTTAACTACTTTACAACTCTCCCTGCTAGGAATCTTCTTATTGGTTATACCTTACCTCTTTTGTTTACAGGTGCTATATCCTGTTTCCTTAATAAGGGAGTAATTTCTTAGACAGCTCAAGAGAAAGAAAACCAAAGATCATACTCACCCTCTTAACAGTGATAGGGCTCATTAGACTTAAGCCTGTACCTACAACTTGCTCTTAAGAATACTGACTGTTGCTGTCCACAGAGAATTAATGCAGAACAACCTTCATTGCTAATCATATTTTGAGTATTAAAGCACTATTTCTCTGCCTTGTTAGGCTTGTACAAAAAGATGGTGGTGCCTGGTGAAGGGGCCAGCTATCTTCCCTGAGATCCTTGGCACATTTGGAACTTGGCTGCTTCTAGGGCAGTTTCAGCAGGAAGACAAAAAGTGTTTCAATAAGTGAGGTGTAATTAGAATCCTTAAAGATGGTAAAGCAAAAAAGGAGATGTACGGGATCACAACAGAAATAGTTTTTTCTTACAAATGTAGAATTTTAAGCTAAGGTATCAAAGCTGTTGATGCTCTCACGATTAAATGGGTTTAGATGTCACGTGAATTTATGAAAGGAGAAGAATTGACACACACCATGGAGTAGGGAAATAAAAAGCAGGGAAAATGCCCGAGCAGGTAGCTCAGGCTCCAGCAGTAGTTAATTTTATCACAGGTTCTTTATTTTTCTTAGCTGTCCTGGAGGGATTTGGCAGGAGAATACACTGCATCTAAATGTAAAGGGGTGGGAGATGCCAGCAACTATTTCAGGAGGCCAGATGCTTCCAAACCTGGTTTTCCTGTGATTCTGTCCGTTGGCAGCAGCCACAGCTCCTGCTGGCTGTGGCTAATTATACCATGATGAGGCACAGCTACTTTGGGGACAGGGCCGGGTCGCACACATGGTCAGGACGAAGCATCCCTACATCTGCTCAGAAACCTACACCTGTGCCATCACAAGGGTAAGTTATTATGTCAAATCCACAGACATGAATTTTAGCAGATGCCAATTCATAGATTTCTTTACCTTTAAAGGGTTCTACAATTGCATATTGCAAACAATGACCATACAAGTATACCTGTTCTTCTATCAGTCTACAATTTCTTGTATCCTTTGTTTTCTGTGATGAGCTATATGGCTTATATAGTAAAACCAGTAGAAATAAATCTCATCAACTGAAATATAATAGGGGTAAAAAATACCAACCAGACACACGTGCATCTTTCAAATGGAAGTTATTTTTAGAGGAATTACAGAAGAAATAATTTGTGGAAAGAAAAGTTCAGGGAGAAAAATCAGCTGTCAAAGCTCTTTTCCTTAGATAAGACCATGGTATTATTCATCTACCTAAACTCTGATTTTTAAACGATGTGGAATGTTCTTGGTTTCAGACTTTCAGCTTCTGACTGAAGAATTGCAAGCTGTTTTTCCTGTTCCCTTATAAAGTTCCGTAGATATTTCTGCTTCAAAATCTCTTGGTAACGCTGCTTTGTGATCTTTTCAGAAATATCCCGTGTGTCTGCATAAAATAAAGTGTTAGTGTTAGCCTGTGCTCATAGGGGATGTGTAGTCTATATTTATATGGGACTTGTCCTGGGGTTGTTCTAAGTTCTGTATAAAATAGGCAAGCATTTTAAAAAAGGTTCACAGTTGAGCTTAAGAGCCTTTATAGTACTGAATAAAGCAAAATATTTCGAAAAGGCACTGAGCATGCTTTCTTTAGTTTCTAGCAAGTACCCACTGTTTTAAAAATCTGTAACTGTTTCCCACTAGTGGAAAGATCTCTCTAGTTTTCCTAATAGCAAATACCATTCTTAGCTCCACGTTACTTCCTCTGTTCTCTTGGAAGGGTGGAAAGAAGCCCATTGAACAGCTCTCAGAAAAAAAGAAAGCATGTTGCCTAATGAAGTTATTAATGACTGTAATATTTTGACTTGAATAGTTTCAGGAATTTAGTCAATTAGCTTTGGTTACAAGAGCCAGAGTCTCCAGGTAACTCTTCAGTAACCATGTTAGGCTTTGGCAGGAAGGACTCTGCTCCTTGTGCACATACAGTAACAGACAGGCATTCCTTGCCCCTCAGCTGATGGTGGGGAACAGCACTGTCCAGACTGGGAGTTATTTCCTGAATGTTCTTTGCTTGTGTCTTAAAGTGCATCACTGGACTCACCAGCTGCCTCAAGGATGTGCATCCTTTCTGACACAGAGATAAGCATTTCCTTCAGCTGCAGGCTGAGCTCGTAGTTTGCTTGCTCTTTTTGACGGATGCCCTTCTTCAGCTCTCTAACTTTTTTCTGATGGTTCTTCACATTCTTCTTGTGCAACTGTCCATTTTGAAATGAATAAAGAAAATATATGAGGTCATAGAAAAACTGTTCAGACAAACTTATGATGAAAAGCTATCATTTTAAGCACTGTGTCGTAGCTTGATAAACTTTTGTGTATGTTGATTTGGCTAGTAGCACATTCTAAGGTTTACTTTGTACAGTGTCTTTCACATGCTGTATCCCAATATGTTTATGGAGTTCTAATTTAAGGAGCAGCCAAGGAATAAAGAGGTATGGGTCAGGAAGAGAGATATATTAAAGATAAAACTTGAAAGGGAAAGGGAGAAAGAAAAGGAAGTTGATGGAATCAGTGAGTTAAGTTCATGCTCTTGGCTGCTGGGAGCTGCTGATGCTGATCGATGGGCTATAAAGGGACAAGATAAATACTAAAGCTTGCAAGAGGAAGAGGAGGCTGATGCCAACTAGCAAAACTTGGAGAAAATCCAGGGGAATCACTTAAAAACAAGGACAGTCATAATTTGAATGATGAAATAGATGAGATAGCTAGCAAATCAGATTGTTGTGTCTCTTATTTTGAATACAGGGGGCAGGGATACTTTGAACAGGCTGGTGCTCTTGGAGAGAAACATTAAACAGTGAAGACTGAAAGAATGCTTCATTAGAAATGGAAGAGTGACTTTTATAGGCAGTGCTGTGTAAGAAGTGATTAGCAGATCTGCATTCAGATGTTCAAGATAGGAAAGTATTTAATTCCAGTAACAGAGCAAGTAGCTTTCTCTCCATAGGCTTGATCTCTGCAGCAATCCATCTATGATGACTGCTTCCAAACACTAGAGAACTGCTGCTATAGACAGCACAGCTCAAGTTGAGGAAACTATTGAAAACCGGATGTACAAATACATGAGATATATATAAATATATAATATATCTGGGTGTGCTATTATGGCTGTACTCCAACAGTCCTTGAGTTGCATGCCTTTATCAATTGCACTCATTCTTTCAAACACCTCTTGCTAATGAAGGCAAGGAGCTGCATTTAAACTAAGGGTGTGTCCTTCAGATGTGGTGGTTCACTTAGGATTCACCTTATCCATGACGCCAAGACTCTGCTCCATCCCTGCTAAGTGCTGAGCGATGTGGCTGTCGTAGTTCTGCACGGTTAGGAACTGAAGAAATAAAGCCAAAAAGAAATGATCTTATGCCTGTTCATTCTCAACAATTCCACCCTTCTATAAAGAAAATCATACTATGTGAAACTCAAAAAACTAGAATTCTGCAGTGGTAAAGCTTACTAGTGATCATAAATGGACATGGTAAGGATACTCTTGGATGCTATGTGAGTACTGGACTGTGCAGCTGTTAAAAAGGATGTTATATATTATATATTTATAATGGAAACAAGGGCCAAACAAGTATGCTGAGACTGTTAAAAGCCCCAAGCTATACTTTTGTTTATAATGCAGTCTAAGATAACACAGCTGGAGGCCTAAGACAGTCTGCCTTTAGGCTAGAGAGGAAAATTATTATTTTCTGTCTAATGGCTTCCCCGTCATTCTTTCTTTATTTATTGTTCTATCTGCATAGTAATTGAGATTTCAGAGAATTTATTGATTCTTTCCTTGAGCACACTGCTACTAAAATACCTCTTTATCAAATGACAAATGGTAAACCCCATAATGTTTTATGGATCTGCAATGGGCAGTAGACAGGTTTCTGTAGATGTAGATCCATCCTTCCAGAGTACTGTCCCACCAAAGTGACAGGTAGAATTCTGTGGACTGTTCTAGTTAGAAGCGGAGAAGCAGGAAAGACCCAGAAGGCTCCTTGCCTACAGAATTAAACTTCTTTCACGCACTGCTTCATTAACAGCCCTCATTCCATATGTTCTCAGGTCCTTGCCCACACACATTTAACTTTCCGTTCCTATTGTTGGGGTATTTGTTGCCTTGTCTTTCCCATTAACCCCATATTTCTACTCAAAAAGTGACGTAAGTCAAGCCCCTCAGGGCACTCAAATTCTGATTAAACTGGTAAATGCCTTTGCTATGGTCAGTTTAACTCTCTCTGAAGGGTGAGAGTTCTGCTCATCAGTTTAATGAAGTTTGAGCTAATGGCAACCCTGGTGATAAATTTGCCACAAGAATTTTTCAGTGCGTTGTCACATCACCTCTTAGGAAAGTTGTTCTGTTGATTGGAGTTAGTCATAAAAGTCCTGTGCCTGTGATTCAGAACAAGCATTTGGAGAGCAGCAAAACAAATGAAGATTAAGCAAAATGGATGGTTTGAATTTTCTTTTACTCTTTTGATGGAATTGCAATATCCTTACCTGCTGTCCAACACTTATCTTTTTCTCTGTGCTTTATAGCTGTCCCCACTGCCGTATCTCCAGCCTACCCATCCTTCAACATCCCTTACTCCAAACCTTTATGCCACCCACATCATCACCCCAAGGCTGTAAGATTTCCCTGCAGTCTTCTACATCCCACAGTGCAATACCCTCAGGCTTTCCCTACAACCTTTCTTCTTCCTCCTTACTTCTCCCAGCCGTATCCTTGGCTGTGTCTCACAACCTGTACCTCTGTTTCCTGGCCTGCCAGCTGGGCTTGTTCAAAGCTGTGTAGGTGCTGACGTGCTGGCCGGCTGCCCCCTCTTGCCTTCCAGGCATGGCAAACAATTCCCTGTTCTGCTGCTGGGCCAGCAAAGGGCAGGGAGAGGGTGAGACTCAGTGAGGCTCCCGTAGGAACGCTCAGTGTCTGTGTAGAGCAAAGTTACAGTATTTCTGTGCGATACCAGATGGGGGCACCTCAGACCTTCCACTTAAAAAGGATGCTGCTCGATTTAAAAGATCTGTTCCTTGTGGCTGCAAAATCCTGATTCCTTATTCAACGCCAGTTTTGAAACACTAATACTTAGGGCTAATTTTGCCTTAATTTACACTTGAACATACCAAAGAATTTCATCACTGCTCAATCTCATGAGTAAAACTTCCCTTTGAAAGCTGAACTGTTGACCTATTAGGCATCACATTTCTCTGGTAATAAGAGATTTATGAGGTATAAATATAAAGGATCTTTCTTACAGGTATAGGCAGCATAATTTTCTGCAGTCAAAATATAAATTAGAGAAAGCAACTCACTAGCTGGCAATCTTTTGAAATAGGTAGTATTACAATATCCCGAGCCTTCTCTGTCAGATCTTGTATCTGCATTTTCATTTTCTTGTGTTCCCATTCCAGCTGTATTATCCCTTTAGAGAAGTCTTTAAATTCTACCATGGCAGTAATTTTTTTTTCTCCTTGAGCCTAAAAAAATAGATAAATCTTAATTAACATGCTTTGCAGATTATGGAATAATTGTTTGCAACAAGAGGGGCAAGCTTCCAAAGTTATAATTTTTGTCAGTAAAACATGCTCTACTGCAGTCTCTTTCCAGACTTTGCTCCAGATGGTTATCTTTTAAGGAAGTTTGTTCTCTTTTATGCTCTGTGTCACAGCCTTGGATCATAGAAATAGATGAAGAAAATGACAACTAACCTCTCCCTCCATCTATCTATCTATCTTACATAAGAATGGAAAGGCATTTTAGGTCTGCAAAATACAAGCTTGCTCTGTTTAAGGTATTTTGCAGATGTTATTGAAGGCTTTGTGCAGTAGCAGTAAAAGGCAATTTTTGTACAGCTAGAATGCCTAAAAAAATGAACATTTCATGAGGGTATGAAAAACTATTTTAAGTATCATCACCAATTTCACCTTACATAAAAAACTGTATTAATTTTTTAATTTAATGTGAGCTATTATTCAAATGCTTCTTAACATGACTGTAAGTTTGCCTCGAGGGAATTTTTGGACTGGTGCCCAGGATATTAGCATTTTCTATTTACAGTGTATGTGTAAGTGATGGTGTGTCTAAAGACCGTTGCCATTTCATTGATCTGAATGGTATTGATCAAACATCAAGAAAGCAGTCTGCACTGCAATCTTTACATCATGAGAAGAGACATTAGAGAATTCTTAATAGCTTCTAGATTACAATCGAGCCTGCTGGTGTGTTGTAATGAATTGAAACTAGATGTCAAACCGGAGAAAAAGCAGAGCCCCCGAAGGACAATACATTTGTTTAAAAAGCTTAAATTTCCTTCAGATAATGTGAATTACCGCCAGAGTGCAATTCAGTTCTTCAACAACACTCCTATTAATGAGAACAGCATCACTGAAGTCTGGGACCTCAGTACTTTCCAATTCCACCTGTCCTTGTTTTAGCAAAAACTGGATGGTCAAATTCTGCTGAAGCTTCATCTTCTCCTCCTTCAGCCTAAGATGGCAGAAAACAAAACCAGCATTTAGTGATTTCAACAGGATTATATAAATTCTCCCATGATTCTCAATGTTTGTATTTATTACATAAAGGTGGTATGTCCGTGTAGGGCTTATTCTTTGACAGCCTGTCTTCTGTTTGCTGCTAAAGTGACTACAAAATCTGCATCTTATGGTATATGTATACATAAAGTTTTCAACCACTGGATTCAGTTTAACATACTCTAGCAGATGTTCTGAGGGAAAATGTTATTACTGAAAAGAGATCTTAATATCCATTGAAAAGAAAACAGAAGAGACTTCCAGCCAGCACCCAGTTTCCAGTATATTTTACTTTGGGATTTGGTCTTGAATGATAACAAATGTGAAGATTATGTTACGTACATGGAAAAATGAAATATTGCAGGTCCAAGCAACAACGAAACCTAGATAAAAGAGTGTTGGAGAACAGAGATGTGTCATTTTGTTTGTAACTTTTGGTTCCATGTTAGTGGAGTATTAAAGGTCAGCTGAACACAGGAGAAGACACAAGCTTACCAAGTGAGTTCTTGGAAAATGTTCTCTAATTCTGACTTCATCTTCTCATTTTCATCCACTCTTCTCCGGAGAAAGGTCTGCATCTCTGCCAGTGCTAGGGCCTTCCATTTCACCTAGGCAAGCAACATTGTGACATTCCTAACTTTTTCAACTTTTGTCAGTATGTCAGGGCAAGCCTCTTCAAGGACAGAGAAGACAAGTTCTTAAGAAGATATCTGTATATATAAATACGCAGCCCGGTATTTTGAGAATCTCAGCACAGCATATGAGACATAAAAGTTACAATCCTTATACTCTACTCAGAAAATTATTTGTTCATATATGCATAGTTTATTCACTTGAAGGGAAATCATATTTGCTTCTCTTTTGGTCAAATTTCACGTATGTCTGATAATTCAGATTTACACATTCATGCTTTCATAATGAACAAATATATTGCTAGAAATTTCCAGGAACACCTTTGGTTAACAATTGCTCTTTGTAGTCTGGAAAAATATTGGAACGCATTGGTGCAAGTGTAGAATGCTAACGGGAGAGGATGACTTCAACAGGTAATGGCAATCAAATACCTTATAGGCTTTTTTTTGGCATGGATAGAGAAAAGGAAAGTGATATTTTTTTATTTTTAATGAAACCATATCAAGGTCACAATCATTCTGATCAAATCCATCCATATTAATATGCTAATTTTTCCTCTGAAGAACAACTCAGCTAGAACAAGAGAACAGGTTTCCCTGTTATTCTGAGTTGAATGTGGCCAGAAGAAACTTTTGAAGACAAATGGAGTTAATGTATCCTGCATTGTTATTTCACCACTAGCTTGACCCTACGTGAGAACTCCACTAAAGTTTAAGACTCAAAAATATCAAGAAGTGTATGGGCAAAATAAAGAATTTTACGTACCAGCTCCTCACTCTCCATTTTATTTCGTCTAGCTAGACAAAAACGTTCCCACACAGACTGGTCTAAGCCACTCGGCATGTGCTCAGGACTATCCAGTTCATCCATGGCTTTCATTAAAAGGGAAAGTGCATCTTGGTAATCCTCAGGTGATCCCTTCACATAGGGGTTAGCTGTGTCAAGGAGGGTTTCTGTCCATGGGGCCCTAGTGCACACACACAGCACAGACAGGATGTACTTTGTATTTTCTCTTGCATAGAAGAAGGTCACAAACAACTTAGAACCCTTCATGCTCTCAATCTCTTGCAAAAAGCAAATAGATAAGACTACATAAAATAAGAATATTGTCTTGGAACCTGATGATTATTTAGATTGCATTTAAAATAGGTTTTGTGGAGTGAATAAGGAAATGTATATTCAAAATAGCAATTGCTAACATGATGGGAAATTAGCTATTGTTAAGTATCCAATAAAAAGCAGGCAATATAATTTAGACAATTAGAATAAATAATATTCTCATTCTTGACTCACGAGAAATATTAGTTATTTAAACAATGGAATTGGAGGGGATCTTACTCTGGTCGATGCTTGTAAAGATGTAAAAGTTCATCAAGGAGATCCTCAGGTATATCAGCAAACTCCTTTATAAAACCATGTTCCAGGCTCTGGGGGTGGGGAAGAAAGCCTTCTTGTTACCACAATATCATTTTTTTTAAAAGCATCAACATGCCCACATCTTAGAAATACAGGATACAGTGCTTTTCCAAGCGCTCCCAAATATCATGGGAATCTGCACTATTTCATAAATTCTTCCACTTAAAGGACACACACTGTCCTTTGCTGCCTCATTTCATTGATCAGTGAGTTGACCAGAACTCTTGCTTACAGAGAAGTACATTCTTCTCATTATCAAGACACAACATTAACTTTTAACTTCTGAACCTCCTTGTGTTTCCAAGAGTCTCACCTTCTCTTCATGCATTGCGTCTTTATAGGGGCCTGTGTAAGCCTCAACACCATTTTTTGCAGCCAGGATTTTTCTTGCACTCTTGACCTATAGCAAACCCAAAAGATTTCAGGAATGAAACAACTAGCAGAAGCACTGAATGGCTATTCACATACATTGATGAAGCTGACACTTCCTTATTTGTAGAGAAAATCTTGTGAGCAACTTTTAGTAACCATATAGTGCCTTCTTCAGGGGTCACTTGGAGATACTGCTAGAAGATGAAGAGCTGTGAAATTAAACTAGCCTGCTACTTAAGAATGTAACAAAATTGTGTAAGAAATGCTTACAAGCCTTTTGAAACCTTGAATGTAAGGCCATATGTTGATACTCTTTTTTTCCACAGAGATTTCCTTTTACTTTCATGTCATCTCAGGTAAGATCAGTCAAAAAATCTCGACTGTTGTTCAGTGGAGAGTTCTTGACTTTAGAATGCAATTTCCCCATTGTCACGGCAGAGTTCTATGTCTCAGGATACTAAAGTCATGTTTTATAGAGGCTGTTAAATGCTAATACTCTGCTGGAGAGGCACTTTTGTTGTATTTGACAGTTTCCAGGGACCAAAAGTTGTACCAATGGGACCATTTAGAAAATGGAAAAAACCAAAAAAAGTGTTTTGAAAATTTTAAGCTGGTATACACTTGGCTTCAGATGGCTTTAAAACTAGTCCAGCCAATTCAGTGGTAGGGGCTAGATGCCTGTTTGGAACCCCTCCCTGCCGCTCACAAAGGGCTACTGGCAGCTCCAGACACAGTGCTCTGCACAGGCTGAGCAGGAGATCTGACATGTGGAGGCAGCAGAATATTATCTGTGGACTCAAGAACAGCTCCATGAAGACAAAGGGGGCAAATGGGATAATATTGTCCCAAGAGCCAGAACCAACCTGCAGACTACCACAGTAAGAGACTTGCATTGAAACCCAGATCTACTACCGTGCTCTCCAGGGTTTTATTGGCTTCTGTGGGATTAGACAGGAGTGGATAAACTCTTCAGGAGGTTAAACTGGTTGATAAAACTATAAACACTTTGTACTAAGTTCTGCTTCCATGGTCAGCTACTCTCACTCTGTCTTATGCTTTGAACTGGCACCACACATCAGCATGGGCCTGGCCTGCGCTGGACACCTCAGTGAAAAATGTGATGGCATTACACATTCTTTGTGCATCTTCCTGTCATAAATCCATCATAACTGGTACTTTCAGCTTGATACCAGCTACTAAAGAATATTATATGCAGCAAACAGATAGCAGCATGCCCTTCTGAATGTATGAAGTTTTACCAAAGAACTCCAGATGAACCGAGCTGAGTACCTATTAAGAAAACCAGATTTATTGATAATGGATGTCACCTCTACAAGTTGAAAAAAACCCCAGTGACCCTGTAAATTGTCAGAAAGTCCTTTATGGCAAGATTTTGGTTTGGAAAGAGCAGACTTCACATGAAACTGTACTGTAAACATTACATTACTCCTAACAACAGCATTCCAAATGATAACTTACTTTTTCTTTTTTCTTTTTTGTAAGGAATTTATGAAGTCCAGCTTCTCTGGTGTCCAACTCTTCATCCAACAGTAAAGCGTAAATGAGATTGACTATTTTGAGTTCTTCCTGTGAAATGATTGTAATAAAAAAAAGTTAACATTTCTGCTGCACAGAGGCAGAGATGAAAAATTAATGCTTTTTGCAACACCTGGTAGATGACCATCTCTGATTTCACTTTCTTTTCAGAGAGTCTGCAGACACTCTCATCAAAATTTTGTGTTGTTTCCTTGATGGAATCTTCAAGTTTCTTCCATTCACTTCTCAGAAACTGGGGAAGGGAAGGACAAGAGCAGCAATATTACATCTGGAGGAACAAATAATTTCTGATGTCTCTCTCGATATATATCTATATATATGAGATGATGGATAATGCACAATATGGAACATATAATTCAGCCAAAAGGCCACAAAAATTACTTGTTCGGAAAGAGAATTATGCCAGGATACAAAGTTATGTTGTTCCAATACCACTTAGAAGAATAAATATAATTGTATTATTTGTGTATGGCACCAGTAACTCTGGGAATGGAACCTGAAAAACACATTTTAGAAACACTGGTACATTTGTGAAGGAGAGTTACCTTCTTAGGATATCACAAGTTTTTACCCATAGTAATTGTTGTAAGTGGAGACTGCCTAATTCTACTGTCTAAGGTAGGATTTATTTAATATGCCACATGATCTTTGATGATCATTTATTCTTCGTTTAGCCTATTTATTAGTATTCATTTTTAGAAGTTGCTTCTGAGAAAGATCGGAAGCTTTGGTCATGAGCACTGGGAACAAATTCATCTTTTCCTCATTTTAATTTACCTGTCTATAGTCTTCTTTGTCTTCATTCAGTTCCTTGACTTTTTTCTCATAGTCTTCAAATGTTTTCTTTTCTTCTTCACTCCAAAGATCCTCAGGTCTGGATGTAAAAGAAGGTGGAGGAATATCCTGGAAGTGTTGAAGAAAAATATGCTTAAAAAGCAATATTAAGTCTACATCAGCACACTAACAAACTACAGCATGCACTAAATTTAATGAAAGGTATTTCTTAGTAAGATACAAGTCAAAGTAACATATATATTCTGTTGCTCTGGTCTGTTACTTGCACCAGTAATTTTAGTGTGTATATATTGTGCTAGACTGACTGGCTTACAGGAATTCACTACTGGATCTTGTAAAATACAAGCATTTGGTACTCAAATACTACTATCAGTACGAGATAAACCACATTTTCTGTTTCAGAACCCCAAATATAACTCCATGCTAACATGAACTTCTAAGTGGAGTCCTAATTTTTCAAAACAGATCGATTTCAGAGGAGTGCTTGGGTCTGCCCTACCCTTTTTCTGTGGCAGTCCTTCACATCCTTTCCTTCCTCTACTGCTGTACTATCTATATTTGCTGAGTTAAATGACACAGTGTTTTTCTGTAAGATCACAGCCATGGATGATAGACCCTTCCCCCAGCAATACAGTTGTTATAATGGTAATATATTAGATAGATGTAATGATAATACATTAAATAGATGATGTTCCTACAGTATTCCTCTGTGATAGGAACAGGTGTTGATGGGTAAATCATACACAGGCAGTAGAATCTTGTGGTCTTTTTTCATGGATGCTCTCTTATGGAGCCTATCTGGTCATTAAGCAATTCTACAGTTCTCCAGCTTTCTTCTATCACTGAGGTTGGAGATATTTGCTGGTTGAATATCACATTGCCATTAGAGCCCACCAGTTTCCTAAAGGACACGACAGAAACACATCTCACCATTTTCAAAATGTCTTCCCTCCTGATTTCTAGCACTCCACCCATCATGTCATCAAGAGCACGCAGTCTTTCATCGTCCTGGGAACAACCACAAAAAATACTTGAAGGTACAAAAGAAGTGTAGCAATTGCAAGTTTTGGGGATGATAACGTGTTCACCTCTAGATTATTCGGTGTGTCACTAGTAGACTGATGTAGATTGATGCTCTTTGGGGATGTGTGTGAAACATGCCAAAAGTTTCAGAGTTTTTTCTGGTAAACAGATGTTCAAATGCCAAATAACTTACTAAAACTGCCATTTTGGTAGTTTTGGAAAGAACATATAGGCATAGGGTACTCCTGGCCAACTGGCAAGCTATGATGAAGGAAGTTGTAGTGTCACTGTCTCATTGTGGATCTGTTTCGGGGCCAGAACCATCTTAGTTTTTTTACAGATACATTTTAAAGCCAGAGGAAAGCACTACGGTCTCCTAGTCTGATCGCTGGAGAACAGAGGCTGCTCAATCAACAAACACATTTCAAGCACAAAGCTCTTGATTGAGCAGTAGCATGAATTTGGACATGTATGTAGTTCCCAGCCACCTGATACGGTATTTGAAATTGCCCCTAAGCACATGTTTAAAAACTGTGAGTCTAACACTATCTTTTCTCCCCCCAGCTGACCTATGTAGTTCTGATTGCAAACAACAATAGGAGGGGAAAGGCACATATCGTTACCTACCAGTTTAAATTTATTCTCCCATCCTAAATTACTGGAATGTTTCAGTGCTGCATTAATTAAATAAGCCTAACCAGAGACAAAGGCCTGCAAAAAGGATGCTACTTTAATTACCGTAGCAGCAAGGCGTCTTTCCATTTCAAGCTTAGCCTGCAGTTCTAATTGCTCTTTCTCCTCTTGAGTCAAGTATTTCTCAGCTTTAATCTGAAGGAAGAAAATGAGGTTCATATCAGGGTTCTTTTCTCCAAACATGATCACATGTGGACTAAGAACCTTTGGAAGAATGGTGGTCCTGGTTTTGGCTGGGATGGAGTAAAATTTCTTCCTAGTAGCTGGTACAGTGCATCCCCCAGCCTTGGGATTGGTATGTTGGTGGTGAGCAATTGTTTTTCATTTGCATCAGTTGTTTTTCCTGGGTTTTATTTCTTTCCCTTTCTATTATTTTCCTCTTAATTACATCTATGATTATGTTTTCATTTCATTAATTGCATTATGATTATCATTGCCGTTATTATTATGGTATTTTATTTCAATTATGAAACTGTTCTAATCTCAACCCATGAGTTTTCTCACTTTTACCTTTCCAATTCTCTCCCTCACCCTGGTGAGATGGGGCAGTGAGCGAGCAGCTGTGTGGTGCATAGTCGCTGAGGGGTTAAACCATGACAATGGTGTAATACAAATTCTTAATGCTTTCCGTATCTCTGCTCTATGACAATATTCTTCAAGATGAAAATTCTTCTTTTGTACAGCTACAAAAACTACATTTAAATATCCTAAAATATAAACCTCCATCACTTTTGTTGATACTAGTTGTGTTTTGTGCATGCCTGTTCTTACAGAGGGATAACATGGACTGGTGAGAGAGCAAAGAGAAATGGGAAAAGATCGACCACACGAGCAGATAACATCAGTGGAATATACTGCATAAGAAATATGGTGTTTCTTTGTAAATAATTAATTGAATTTATAAGCACATTACTAAGTATGCTCTAATACTTAGATTTTTAGTTGGAAACTACTTTGTTTCAAAAGGGTGCTCAGAGAAAACAGAGAAACCCTTAACTATGGAAGCAATTCCTGAAAGCCCGGTTTGAATGTTAGGAACAAAGAATTCCTACCTAATTTATGGGCGTTTTGAAAACTTTTAACAGCAATAAATTAATTTTGTATACATTTTATTCATTTCAGATTGACTTATTAAGTCTTTTCTCCCTAAAAAGGAAAGGGAAGAAAATGAGCCAAAAAGATGATTTTAAGTATACAGGCATTTCTGCTTTAAGGTTTTTCGGTACTGACACGGTGTCTGGAAATGCAAAGAATTAGAGAACTGGGTTTGAATGGGTGAAATAGAAAGATGCCTTTTTCAGACACCTCTGAATCCTGAACGGTGAGTGCTCGCTCCGGCATCTCATCATCTGTAAGGACTGGCTCCCACACTTCCACTTGAAGTTCAAGCTGTTCCAAGATTTCTCGGATCTTCACGTTTGCTTCTTTCACTCGTGCTATCTCCTGCTCCTTTTGTTGTACAATTACATCAAACTCCTCATTAAAAGCAGTTTTCACTTTGTAAATGACGTCCTGGAATACCGAAAAAGGAAACAGTAGTCCTGTTCAGGTCACATCCATCCAGGTTTATACACTACTCCTCAAGCCATCAGAATCATAAATGTGTGTGTTTGTGTGTGTGACAGGGAGATAAACTGGTAAACCCTTTCTGTGAAAATCATAAGGGCAGAGTTCAAGCTTTGTTAAATGGAGTTGAGCAGATGATCTCTTTTTGCCTTTTTTTCCCCTTGAAATTTTTATTTATTTTCTTCTACATATTTGGCATTTAAGGAAGAGTCTGAAAGAAACATGCTGCTGCCAAAGTCAGATAAAAAATCAGGCTGTCCTCTATTTGGTTTTTTTTGCCCTCTTCAGCTTAAAGAAGGAGGAGCTTCAAAGAAAAACACATGTGACCTGTAAATCTAGAGACTGTAAATCACAGGTGCAGGAAGGGAGAACAAAGGATATACTTTCCTGATGCAACTTGCAGTTTCAGTATGCTCTCATGTGATTCTCTGCCATATATAAGTAAAATGTGTCCAATTAACAAACAAACACTGGAAACTGACTTTATAAGAACACCTCAGATCTTAAAATCATTTAAAAAGCATGTATTCTGAGTGGATAAATTCTTCTTTTAGCACAAATAATTGATTTCAACAAAGAAAAGTAGAACTTTAAGAGGGTAGCATGTGTCTCTCTTACCGTCTCAATTTACTAAAATGCACCATGAAAAGGATACAGATACCCTGAAACTGGGTAACCAGTTTCATAAAATGTTGTTCTTCCAAACCCAAGCTGGCAAATCCACAGCACTATGTGCATTTATCAGCTTTTGTCTCAGTTACTCAGAGACTGGTGCAACTCTCCATTGTTTAGTGTCAGTATGTACAAAATCTAACAGTGGCTGTGTCTGCTGTGAAAACCAACAGATATGAGAGTGTCACTGCAATAAGACAAATCTCAGAAGATATCACCTTCAATAATATTATCTGATTGAGTTTCTGCTCCCTGGTGTGCAAGTCACATTGACGGTATAGGGTAGATGTGTCCCCACCATACTGAGAGCTCAGGCTTCCATTTAGGCAATGAGATGCACCATCATCAGACACTTCTGCTGCCTTCTCTCCTCCTTCCTCAAATAAAGCAGTCTCAAAGTCAACCTCAAGATTTTTCTTCTGAGCCTGCATGTCACAAACATGGCAACTGTGTTAGATTTGTACACGATCCAGTGGCACATGATGAAAAAAATTCTAGAGGTTATATTCTTCAATTAAGCTCCAGTGATCAAAATAATACAAGTTGAAATGTTCATATCTGGAATATTGGGTCCATTTGTAGGTTCCCCAGTACAACACTGGGAATACTGAACCAAGTCCAGTGATAGGCCACTAATATGAGTAAAGATTTTAAACATTTTACATGTGAGGACAGACTGAGAGAACTGGAATTGTTTACCCTCAGGAAGGAGAAGGCTTGGGGGGTTCTTTTTCCTGTGAGGGTTGTCAAACATGAGAAAAGGTAACCCAGAGAGGTTATGGATTCTGTCACCATGGAGATATTCCAAGCCTCACTGGACACAGCCCTGAGTAAATGCTCCAGGAATGCTGGACTAGATAACTTCCAAAGGGCTCTTCTAACCTCAGCTATTCTGTGATTATTTAAGACTAATAAATTTTTTTAAGCAACATTTCATCTTTTTTTCTATTTTTAAATTTTTTTGGCCAACTTCTACAGCAAGAAAATGGGCCTTAGGAATGTAACTAGATAAAGAAGTGATAAGATGTCAGCTCAAAACATCATGATCTGTACCTTAAGATCAGCTGTCTCAGTCTTCTTTAACTGGAGAACTTCCTTCAAAGTTTCCAGCTCTTCTTTACTACGTTCCTTCAGTGGATAATTACTCACTTGGCAATCCATATGGAAGCACTGCTCAAATTTAAAATACAAAAACCCAAAGTAAGAAGTTCTTCAGAATGCTTCTATCAGTTCATTTGTTCAATACTTGAATGCTAAACAGTTACAAAGACGTAGAATCAGGAATAAAATTGAGGATCAGTTAGTACGGACGATATATTAAATACAATTTTAAAAAATAATCTATGGATGTGGTCTTTTTATCCATCTTTATCCACAGAATTAAACCAGAAGTACATTTTTTTTTTTTTTTTTGGTAAAATGACTTGCTCTTTCACTACCCTTGGGATAATCCAGTATCATCACTTTGACTCATCTCCGTCTGTTTAAAATAGGCAAAATCAGGGTTAAGTTTTGCCTTTATGTTCTGTGTAGCAGAAGTCATATGGACTGCATGAAGAAAAATAGTATTTACTTCTCCTTTTAGCAATACTGTGTAAATATATTGTCTGAGATCAAGGATTTAAAGTGTTACCTGTTTGCTTATCAGCATCCTTTTCCACCTTAGAAGGTAAAATCAGCCAGGCTCAGACAAAATGAACAGAATAAAAGTTTTCCCTGAGCCCTGGGAAAAAAGTAAAGTTTTTCCCATACCATAAGCAAATCAGAAATGTGTTATTTTGTCTCAGTACCTTAAGGAATAAATAAACTACTGCAGAAAATGTCTTAGAAAGCAGAGGTTACCTTAACTGCACGTCCTTTTACACACATAACATCCCAGCACTCATATTTGATTAAATCCTGCAAATAGCAGTAGGATAAATTCTCCATCTCAATCTTCTTCCTCGCCTTTCAAGATACAGAAGAGAAAATAACAAGATGCGGTGAAAAGTAACAAGGTATGGAAAATTTGAAAGAAAGCTACCAGATAAAATGAATTATCAATATTTCATCATCTTAGACTATCACTGCTATCTTCTCCAAAAACTATATTGCATAGTACTGAAGGCATTATTTTCTATGTGGAGAAAAGCATTCTAGAACTTAAGCAACATGCCCAAGGACACGAGTGTGAGATTTATAGTTTCTGGCATAAATCGTATTCCAATCTGCATTGTCTGCATCAGCAGTTTCACCTGCTTCAAAAAGTGACTTTAAATACTTTCCTGTTTTTCTGCTTCTCAGCAGTGAACAGCATCTTTGAGATAATCCTCTGTTATTCACTCATTTTTCTCCTTTCCACTGCTAGTTTTGAAATGTTCCCGCATTCTGCCATACCCTGGCCACGTCTTGTTCGGCCTCTTCTTGCACTCGTTCCTGTTCTTCTAAATCCAGGTTGAACTCCCAGTGCTCGAGTTTCTCAATGTCTGGCACCTGCTCATTTTCATGCATCATTTTCTGAATCTGGTTTTTTTTTAAAAATAAATATAAGGAATAAAAAGTAATTTGAATGTGAATAGGGGAAATGCTCTTTTTAACACTATAGAACTTGATACCAGAGAAAATTATTTTAATTACCTGCACTTTTAGCTGCCTTATGGGAAGAAACAGAAGAAAAAGGAGAGGACAGTCTTTTCTATAATGAAAGGTTGTCAGACGGGCAGAAATTAGCCTGCTGAGGGCACAGATAGCTCAAGGTATAAGGGTGGTACAAAACATTCATTTGGAGCAAAGAAAACTGAGAAGCAGACAGTAGCTCCTGGCAGTTTCAGCACCTGGTCCCTGAAGAAGCACATCTCTTTAATACCTGTCTGCTCAGAGTTTATGACAAAAATGTAACTGAGCACTAGAGCTCACAGCCATAAAGGAAGTGTTCTTGTAAGCAAAACTGGGAAGCTGAGCCATTACCCTTGTAAGAAACTCACAGTTTCACGCAGCTTTTTAATCCCCATTTGCACCTCTTCCTTCTGGTTAGCAAATCTCCGAGTGTCTTCTCTCATAACCTGACATACAACACATGTATTGTTGAAAGACAAAAAAAAGGCAAGATAAAAAAAAATACTGAAGTAATCTAAAGGAACATTATCTGTACAGAAAATAAATTGCCAGAGGGGTTAATACCCGGAACAGACACAACCCTAATTCAATAGGATAATCCTTAGAATTGCACAAGAGAAAACAGATTTTACAGCCAGGTCACATTGTAAACTGGTTGAACAGCAATAGCGCTTGAAAAAACCAAAATTCTAAAGAAAGACATAATTACAAGTGCAATGCTTACAGACACATTGAACAGCATAAAGCCTACTGCCAGAATTTTTTAATCCTTAGATTTTGCATTGTTGAAAATTTTCATTGTTTTCATTTTTCATTGAGTAACCTGCTTGGTTTCTGGTAATAATCTTCTGTGCAACTTTTTGACATTTAGAATTAAAAAGTCTTTTTAAGTTTCTAAAAGAAGAGAATTTGTCAGGATTTTTTTTTGCTTTGCTTTTTTTTTCTTTACTCCTTGTGTAGAGGTGCTCTTCTGGTCTTCAGAGCTCCTGTTGTGCTTGGCATCTTCTCTGATGTGTTTATAACCTTGGCCTAAAATTTCTAAAAGTCTAGATAGCAATGGTGTCCTGGAGTGACTGCATGATACTGTATTCCCTATCGTCTGCCCTATGCCAGACACGAATCCTGTGCCTTTCTGTACCTTTAAGGGAGGGGGGAAGCCGGTGGAATTCTTTCGGCGGTTTGTGCTCAAAACAGAGAGATACCTTGCGGGCTTTTTCTGCCCGGCTGCTCGGCTTCTGCAGCAGGGAAGAGAGATACATTCCTTTGCTTTTCAGCTAGCTTCTTGTTCGTTAGCTAAAGCAAAGAGTTTCCTGGGACTTTGGCTTCTTCTCTTCTACTGTTCAGCAACACCAGAACACCACCGGGAGGCCCTACACCGTGGCCTGGAGGGGCCCACACCGAACCCCTGCTCCAGAGAGGAGAGAGCCACACCCACAAAGGACTTTGAAAATCTCCCCAGGTCTTCTTCACAGCGAGAGGCTTTGTTATTTACCATTATTCATTCTTTTTTTCCGCGCCTGTGTGCACTTTGCTTGTTAAATAAATATTTTTTTTCACTTTCCTCCGAGGAAATTTCTTTCTGGACCTGGTGGAGGAGGGGCTGCTGAAATCTGCCTTCTAACAGAGGGATGTTCATTTCGGACGTTGTCCTCATAAATTTGCCTCAATCCAAGGCAAATGGTTAAAGAGAGGCCCAAATGTGAGAAAAGCTTTTGAAGCTAGATCCCTTTACAGCAAGTACCTTGGCCCCCCAAGTAACCAATGACCCTTGAAAACTCTGGCTTTGATTAGTACTTGTTCTGTGAAAGTACCTTCTGCATTTTCTGGCCTATCCATGTCATGTCATTGGTATTGGTGATGTTTCCATCCTCTTCCGTCACCTCTAGATTGGAAGATTTCAGTGGTGCCTCCTGAAATTAAGGATATAAACATCTAGCTCAGGTACTTAGAGAGAGAGTGAAAGAAAGGTGGAAATGAAAGAAAAAGTGGACTCCCATTAGAAACTCCACCACCACCACCACCAGATTAGAGAGTGTTACATTTTTGTTGCCTAACCAGTCCCCAGATTTGATCCTGCAAACCCTTGCTATTGTGCAAAGCCTTCTGACTCAAATGATTGACTGGACTAATCTCTGTAATCACAAATTTGATTGATTCCAATGGAAAAATATAGAATTCGTAACACACAATGTATAGCAGTAGCATTTCACTGGGAATGACACATAACTTCACATGAGGAGAAACTGACTTTCACAGAGTTTTCTGTGGCTGAGGAAACCGAGTGAAACTGAAGATGTGAATGTCATCTTCCCATAAATATTCCATTTCTTTGATAGTACTCTTCCGCAAATTACTATTTAAGCATAATCAGCCTATCCTCAGGGTTATTCTTCCACTTCAACAAAAGGATCAGTTTATTAAGGACAATTTTTATCATGTACAATTTTAGGATAACGATCAAACTTTTTCCCCCATAAATATAAAGAAAACACATTAAATTTCTTTACTGGAAGTGATTTTGTTGTGGATTCTGGGTCAAGCTTCAATTCTAGCATAGACTTTAAAACAGAATTTTCATCTGAAGTAGACTTGTTCAGTATTTCAAGTAGAGATTGCCAGTAAAGAGCAGCTTCCTCAACTTCAGTTGCCTTTATCTCCCTGGTAAACAGAAAGGGAACTGATGTATTTTTTGTATATTATGGAAAAGGACAAAGTATTAAATACTCTTTATAACACAATTATTAAGTTGTTTAAAAATGCCTATTCAATATTTTTGTATTGTTTTGAGTTCTAGAATTGCATAATTAAGTGAAGTCTTCACAGAAGTAAAAATTCTGAAAGATGGATTACCCATATTAGAAACACTGCTCTGACAGAGTCATCTTTATGCATCTACCTGAACACTTATTTTACCACAGAAGAGCTGTACTTTCGAGTGTCTCTTACTCCTAATGTCTGCTGAGAGCTCTCCTTAGCCACAGTACAATTCCCATTAAAGCTGTGATGTCTCTTTATCTCTGAGTTTAAACAGTATCTCAGGAGATTACATCCCTTACATCCCCAGGGAGCCCTTTCCACAGCTCACTTGCGAATGATAAGTATCACTCTTGGTGATACTTGCCAGCAGATACTCCTGTATGTTGTGCTGCAATCAGAGACCCAAAGTGCAAGACTTTCCCTGAGCTAGGGGGGCCAGGCTGCCTCTAAAGATGAGAGGAATGATTTTATTTCTATCCAATTCTTCTCCTTACTTTGAGACTAAGAAAAAGGAAGTCTAGAATCACAAGCAGACGCAAAAATTAATCTATCAGGATACAAGAAATGACACAATCAATATTAATCTGCCACTTTGTACATACTTCCACTTCAGACACACCAGGGCACAATCATTTTCACCGTTAACTAGGATGAAATTGCCATCCAGGGAGAATACCATGGATCTGATTCCCCTTCCTTGATATGACTGACAATGCTTTTGAGCAAGTATATCCTAGAGAAGTCATAGAAGCAGTATCAGCAAATACATTTTTATAATGGAGTATGTCTTTAAATTATTTTTATTATTTAAATATTAAAAATATTTTGATGTTTCTTTATGTTTAGATAAAAGTCAATCTAAAATGGCAATACAAAGTACATAAAATACTAGGGTTTTTAAGTTTAAAAGGTTTGACTACACGTGGGACAAGTTTGTAGTATATTGATTTTGCAGGAGATAAAGGACAGTAGCAAAATTATCTACACTAAGATTTACTGAAGAAGGAAGTAAGTGGTTTGTATACACATTCATTATAAAAACAATGGTCCTGTATAATGCTATATCAGTTCATGTTCAACATAAATTTTTCTCAAACGCCTTCTATTCAGGTGAGGAAAAGTTTACAGTGAAGGAAAGTAATTTTCACACTTCTGTCTCACGTAAATCAAACAAAGCCTGTGCCCAGACGCCCACCTACCAGAGTAGAAGTATTGTAGATAAACAAAACACCATCCTTGGCTGCTGCTGCCAGCCACTGGCTGTTGGGTGATAAACAGAGCAAACCTGATCCAAACTGATTGCTAGGGATCCTCTTTTCTGAAGAATATACTGATGGATCTTCCAGCTTATTCTGCCAAGCAAGCAAAAGGTTAGCAGCAGTTCACATGCTATCTATGAAATATCTATGCCATTTTGAGAAGATTTATGAGAGGTTTGTGGGTTACCACATGCGCTGAAGTTTAAACTGTTGTTGGATTATTAAGCTCAGGAAATAGTGCCATTGCTGTGCTGCTGATTTGCTTCTTATCTCTGCCAAAAGGGTCTGGATTCAGTATGTTTGAGCCTGGAATTTCTTGGCTCAGAAAGGATGGGACGTGTCAAGGAGGAATGCTGATCTTTAGAATTCACCTTTTAACCTGACTTGACTCTTAAACTGTGGGAGACCTGTGAGCTGCAGAGAGCTGCAGTTCTTCAGCAGGCAATGACAGTGGCTTCCTGAAGCCCCCACTACTTCATGTGAGGCTGGGCTGGGTTTGCCTCTGAGAGTCCTGGGCTCATGTTGGCTCAGTCCCTTCAGGAGCTGCATGCCCAGGTAACTCAGCAGCCTGCACAAACCCGCAGCTCCAGCACAGAAGCCACTTGTGAAGTGCCTGCAAGCTGTGTGGATCTTAAGAACCAATATAATAGAACAAGGAAATTATTTTTGCCAGGTTTCTGAGCAAGTGGTAGGATACTAAAAGTTGATGAGTTTATATGGAGTAGGTATTTTGAGCGGAGAGAGGATTTCTTTAAGATAATATCCTGCTGTATTAATTTCATCTACAGCCTTTGTTTGCTGGTATTTAACCATCACCCAAAGTAAAGCAACTGCAGAGAATTACCTCTTCAGAGAGGTGGTATTTACAGATGAAAGGTGCACAGGTGCAGTAGCCATACACAGTGTTATCCTTCAATCTGACCGCTGAGCTCAAGGGGCAATCCAGATCATATTGCTCCTTTTTCAAGTCACTAGCATTAAACATTCCTTGTTCATTCACATACTTATCATTATCTAAAAGATTGACAAAAGAGAGAGGGAGGAAGATGCATCACTACCACTAATACAGGTGCTTTGTCTATCATGTAATTACGAAAATGATCCTCAGCAAGGAGTGAGCATGATGTAACTTTTCAGGGAAGAGATTGGGAATGAATTACTTAGGTTTAACACCAATTCAGTGAGTTGTGCTGATGTAGCACACTGCAGTGAAGCAGAGCAATACCTCTATTGGCTCTAAAGAAGTACTAGAAACAGTTTAACCACAGTGGTGAGACAATTTGCATACACTAATTTACTCTGCTTCTTGAGTATTACGTCAACAGTGCTAATTAGTTTGCATGCAGGTTCATGTCACCATTGCCTTCATCTGGAACTTCTTTTAGGAATCTCTGCCATGAGGAACACACAGCCTGGGTGGTATTGGTTAAAACACTGCAGTTCACATCTTCAAAAGGGCATTTTATTCTTTTTGATTCCCTAATTTGAGCTTTAAAGGGACACCTGAAATTAAGACTGACAAGGCACCTGATATAAACTGAAACGAAGACAATAACTGTAGATCTTCAGCAACTTTGAAAATAAAGCCCCATTTTATGTGTCTAAAAATAGGCACAAAAAGAAGTCCAAAATTAGTGACTATTTAAAGAAAATACTAAAACTTTGTTGAAAACAACAGAAGTACTTTTTGAAAAGTTTGTAAATGTGAGGCCTTTTAAAAATGAAATGTAAATAACTTGAAAATCTGACACTAGGCTTATTGCCCTAGAAGAAGTTAGTATATATTTCAATTCTTACCTGTTGCAATTGCTGAAGACAGACGAAAAATTTCCAGTCTGGCTTGTTGGACCTCTGCGACATTAAGAAGAACCATCACTTCAACTAAGTCATTCTTTAAGTCAGAAATTACAGAAAGGTGGAGCACTTCATCTGCCAGTTCTGAAGCAGGTAAGGAACATCAATGGAAATTGTTATTGAAACGTGGTAAGCTTGTTTTTACCAAGCTATCCCGTGACACAAAACGAGATCCCCATTTGGAAGATATCTCAGCTAAGGAGTGCTGCGTGCACTCAACTCCACCTGAGGCACTGGGTGCTGGGAATCCCTATGCACCAGCACATTATCATTACATTAAACAGTCAAATCTGAATTTACCTCCAGTTTGAATTGTAGCAATTTTGAGGCTGTCTGCTGATAACTGCCAGATAAAGCACAGGAAAACCCTCCTCTAACAAACCATCCAGACAATGATCAGGCAAATTACAAAAATTATTTAAGGAGATATAACTCTGTTTGTTAAAACAACTAAAATGATAATATAATGTCCTTTATACTTAAAATTATGGTGAGTATTGATACACACAGATATTATCTGTAAGAATACCGTTTTTGGAAAAATAAATTCACAAATTTCAAAATTTTTTGTGAGTTAAAATTCATCATATTTTATTCCTCACTATCAATCAGCAAAGCTGACAATTTCAGCAGTCCCCATGTTAAAGATGTCTGTGGTAGAAACTTGTAACAGGAGATTGCACACAATGATCATAACCTACAGTTTTTTAGTCCAAATTCTCACAAAGTTCTTTAGTTCTTTGCAACCACTATTACTTTTGTGCTGGAGCCGTGGTCAGTTTGTCAGCTAATCCATTCTTTTCCCTGTGACTTACACATACTCTGAAAGAAAGGTAACATTGGTACATTTGCTAACTAAAATTACAAAGGGGAAAAAAAAGAAAAAACCGAAACCAACCAACCAACCAGACCCCCCAAAACAAAACAAAAAAACCCCAAAAGAACTCTGGTTCTTACAAAATAGGTGGGAAGAATATGTTAAGTCCTCCAAGAAAATAAGTAGAATGAAGGTGAATGGCTCAGCCTGACTGGCAAGTACACTTAAAACCCAGAAAATACTGAGAAGGAAATGTAATGTTGTTGCATATATTACCTATATATCCCAGAACTTGGAATAATTTTGACGGACGAGCATCTAGAATAAAGATGTGTCCTTCTGTAGCTCTTGCAATGAGGAACTGGCCCCTCTGGTCATAACTAGGTGAAATGCAAATCCAAGTAGAAATCAATTCAATACAGTCAATAAAAAGAGTCAAACCATTTCACTCCCATAACTTGCTGACTTCACTGAGAGCATAAACATAAATTTCAGCTTCTGGGTTTACAGGGTTAGGGTCTGATATAAAGCCCAGTGCTATGAGTGCAGTTTTTAACGGAGTGGTTGGTCAATCTAAAGCTGATCATACTCCACAGCAGTCCGCAGTAACAACTTTGTTAAGTTAGAATTTCTTTTACATTCACTTTTTTAGAAATAAAACTATTATACAGATCTTGATGTTATTTTGGAAAAAACCACGTCTTTGCATTGATTTAATTTTGAACAAGTTGCTTTCTGTATCTGTTTTTAAAGTTCTCTCTTCGGTAGCTGTGAAAAGAGATACATCTGAGTCTCAAATAACAAGCAGACTTATATTAAAGTTTTACAGTTCAAAATTCATTCTATCCTTTGCAAAGTAGAGTAAAATACTCTCAGATTTTTCAATAACTGGGGGGAAAAAACCCAAACAACAAAAACCCCAACCAAATAAAAAAAGCCTTTTAGATCACTAGAGCTAATTACAAGAGGACTGGTAAATTCCAGAACTTTAAGCAAATGAATAATTAACAATGGTAATGAAAATCCACCGTATAAAAAGAGATGACCAAAAGGCTTAAACTTAACTTCACAAAACCTTAAATTTATATTCAGTGAGAAATAACCCTCTAAAGTCAGATACATGGAATTGTGCATAATTACTGCACATGGTGATCTTTCGGAAAGGATCTTATACTTCAGTATCTTCTGTGTTGAGTTAAACCTTCTTAAAATACAGATTTATTACATTTCTCTCACATAGATCCTGCTACTACCTCTTGGAAGCAGTTCAGAATACGTTGGAAAAACACAGAAGCTGTTAAAATATTTTAATTGGTTATTTGTAGAATAAAAATTTCAATTTTTTTTTGTTCAACCAATATCATTACTCAAGCAATAAACGGACAATATTCCTACCCTACTACATACTTACTGCAAAGACAGCACTGGAAGTTTGGAAAGAAAAATTCTGTGAACAACTCGTGGAGCTTCAGCTTCGGTAACATCAACGAAACAGATTTGACCTACTCGGGTCCCTACAGCAACACTGCTGGAGGAGGGACAGCAAGCCATAGAAGTTGCCTGGTTGAGAAGTAGAAGATACTTAACAGTTCAACATATTTTTATATATTATGCTATTTGTTAGCATGCAATTTCCTTTGTTATTGAAAAGTCCCTAAAATTTGAAGAAGAAACCCAAGTGGTTTATTTAAAATCAGGTTTTTAACAAAGAAAGTATTTTAGAGACATCATGGAAATTTTAGCTATGCTTTGTAGCTACACATCAAAAGCTAATTCTGTTCTTTCCAGAAAAAAACAAACATTATATCCACTCTCCAGATTTTAGGTGAAAGAAGTTTCACTTAAATAAAACAGTGAGTGCACTGTTGTGTATTCAGCTGTTATAGAAAGGGATTTTTTTCCTTACTATGTCAGATTTCAGGGTTTGAATGCATCTTAAATCAGGACAAAGCATTAACAGTTTGAAATACTTTTATCGACTCAGTTCTTAAAACCTGTTTTTCGTATCAGTCAAGGAATTTAGCTTTTATACTTTTGAAACTTTTCTGTTACTCATTAAATAGAAAAAAAAAAAGGAATACCATAAAAATTAAAATTTAGATATTGTTTACAAAGATGTGCTTAAAGACACATCACTAGGACATTTGGCTGAAATGTTTCCTCTGCTTTGTAGTCAAGATAGACAAGTGACATGATTAGCTCAAGGAAACATTCTGAAAGATAATCTTCTTTAAATCTAATCCATGAGTTGCTCAAAGACATTACTGAGCTTTCCTCAGCATTCATTGATCCAAATCTGTGGAATATTATGCTATCAATTGAAAAATATAGAAAATTTTAAGTATCAGTCATGATATAAGCTCCTGGTTACATGTACCTCAATACCAAGGTTTAGCTTGCTGAGGAAAGTTCCATCTTCCAAGGACCAAACTTGTACTTCACCTGAAATTGTTACAGACTGTTGAACAGAGAAAAACAGAGTCAAAAGAGGATGAAACAAGCAAATAGTCTGGAAGTGACTAGTGATCTCCTATAGAATATAAATTCAACTGATCTCTGAGCATAGCAGATTAAGGGATCATTTATCTTGGGGATTATTTAGTTTTTCATTAAGTCGAGTTGCTGCAAGGTACACCTGCTTAAGGAATACTTTCAATAATTTTCATGCATTCCTGCAGCTACAGGAATGATCTTTAAGCAGAGCGAGACAATTTAGGGCAAAATATGTAAGCTTGATCAATATTAGCACTGCCACCATTCTGCCAGCAATAGAACAACCTGCTTCTAATTTTATTTGCATAGGAAAGGCCTTAAGGAGAGGTCTTGTTTTCTCACATGAAAAATGATGGATATCAAAATGTAACTCGATTTCTTCTTGTATCTGGGTAATTTTGTAATCCCACAGTGAAGTAAGACTAGAGACCACTCAACCTGCACACTACTCATACACAGCCAGGTAAAATTTAGCATTCCCATGCTAATGGTGAACAAAGAGATTCAGACAACTTAATCGACTGTGACCCCAGGTTTCCTAGGTGGGCTACTTGGAGAATTCGTGGCCTGGAAATGAATTGCTGGCTAAAATATATGTCTTGCAGGAGTAAAAGACAATAAAAAGCAAGGAATTCCTAAGAATGGACAGGTCCATGAGTAAGGCCTTCATTGTCCCTGGACCCAGGGCAGAGGCATCACTCAAGATGTTCCAATCTGTGCAGAAGGCTGAAAAGATCATTTGCAATTGTTGGACAACATCAGTTCTCTGAATTGAATCCATCTTTTGCTCAGCTATCTTCCTGAACAATGTCAGTCACACAGATCAGCAGCAGAACCAATGCAACATAAATTACCCAACCTGCATTCTAGGGCGAGTTCTGACCCTTTTATAGGCTCTAGCTGAATGAATGCCATTTACTTCCTTAATGAGAAGTTACACAACTGTAACAAATAGCAGAACAGTCCTGATTTCTGCAAGGCTTTTCATCTGTGCCTTAGCAACATATTGGTTACTCGAAAAGAGCCACTATTCTATATTAGAAATAATACAATTTCTTACCACACAGTAGTTGTTCCCTGGAGTAAGAAAATCAGCTGCCAGAAAACAACTGCTGGATGTGTCCAAGAGTTTGACAGCCTCTCCACTATGGGCAGGTTTGTAACTATAGACTGTCCCCTGACAAATAAAGAGAAATAATCCATCACTGGCTATGAAACTTTTCTATTAAAAGCTTTTGAAGACTTAAAAAACCCCAAATATCCTTCCGAGCTTCACTCTTTGAACTTTATATTTGACTCTAACCTGAGGTAAAAAGTGCCCAGTAGGATTCATCTGAATTTAGTGGATTATATTGTTACACTAGCTGAAGACGAGGTTAGTTCATCTTAGAGCGATCCAGCTAATCACATTTTCAAGAAGTTTTTTTTTCTCAAACACACCCAATTGTGTTTCAACACACCCAATCTCATGTGACTCCAGAAATTAATAAATATTCTAAACCAACACAAAACTTCATGTCTGTATAGAGAACAACTCTACTGCAGAGTAACAGTAGGTCTGACACACCCAAGCTACACTTTTCTCCCTGTGCAGGCACACATCAAGCCTGGAGTTCATGCTCAGTAGGTCCATGACCTGGACACATGGGAGACTCTGAACATCACTCAACTGCACACACACAAGGATTTCTGCTGGGAAATCTCAACATTAGGTACTTTACATTCCACCATCTATAGGAGACAATTTTCCTGTGCTTCATTAAAAGTCTTTCCAATTTTCAGTAGAAACACAGAATGGACTATGTTCACCTCTGATATAATTTGTTGACTTGTGTGATTACATTAGATGTTTTGTACTAATAGTATCAGCATATTCATATAGAGTCACAGGAATATCCCATTCCGTAGTGCTGTTATCTCAAATGCTGTACCTGGTCAGTAACAAGTAGAAGACTGGTGTAATCGGGAGAAAATACGAGGCTGGATATGGGCTGTGAGATATCTGCACAGATTTTCATCTCATACTGCAGCTCTTTGATGTGATAAAAGATTAAAATGCCCTCCTGTGCAGAAAAGTACAAATCCACATGAGGTCTATGTCACTTATACTGTCTGGCAAACTGAACTGCAAGATCTGAAAATCGCCAGAGTAGCAGTGTTTAACTGTATCCCATCACCAATGCTCTCATCTGTCTTTAATATGTTTCAGTCAAAAGGACTCTAAACTGAGATAATAAATCTATTGAACATGAAGGTGTTCTTGAATACAATTCTTGGTGACAGTCCATGTTTGATAACAACAGACTCTCTCAGCAGCTAATGCTTTAGATTTCCTGTTGTTCTTTTTGAGACAGTGTAAGAATTTGTCCCCCTCTGAAGCAGGAATGTCAGATTGGGTTAGATATTGAGTTAGATTTTGCACAAAACAATTTGGCAATTCTATTGGCCATTTTCTCTCCTTTCCTATTTTTTGTCCATCCTTCTTTTCTGTTCCTCTACAACATTCTTAAATAAAAACAGGATTGTCCTCTTTTATTGCTTCTTTGGCTACAAAAATAGAATATTTTCCCGCTCTGCTCCCCTGTGTCAAGTCTTAACAAAGTGAATATAGACAACACCAGAAAGGACCTTTATAGACCTTTACAGTCCTGCAGCCCTTCACTTCTTCCTAACTTGTATCTTTGCAGTGAACTCTGCAAATATACTCCATTTGAATGTTCTTTGATTTTCATACAGTAAGAGTAAGTTAAAAGCATAAAGGGTGCCTTACACTTCCAGCTGCATACAGTCCCTCATTACAAAATGCCATGGCAAGTAAAACTGTTTTTTGCAGACTGTTTGGTTTGCCACCTGAAAGCACAAAACCAACATAAAATATCAAATTTAATTTATTGCAACTCCAAATCTGGGATGATTTACTATTTATTTGTGAGTAAAAAGATCATAGAGTCATTTAGGTTGGAAGGGATCCTAGAAATCCTCTAATCCAACTCCCTGCTCAGCACAGAGCCGACTTTAAACTCAGAACTAACTTCAAAGTTGGATTATGTTGTCCAGAGTCATATCAGCTAAGGTTTGAATATACCCAAAAATGGAAATTCCCTATCTTCTCTGGGCAACTTGTGTCAATGTCTGACTACCTTCACTGGGAAAGTATTTATTTCCTAATATATACCCAGAATTTCTGTTGATGAAAACTGTGTCCTTTGCCTGTCTGGTTGTATCTTCTCCGTAACCTTTCAGTGAATAGCTAAAACAACAGTAAAATCCCTCATTTCCTTTTCTCCAGGCTGAACAAACATAGTTCTCCCAGACCATCTTTGTATGTCATGTACTAAGACTGCAATAATCTTTGTGGAAATGTGCTGAACTTCATCCTTTTTTTTTTTTTTTTGTACTNTACTGCGAAGCCCAAAACAAAGTGTTGGAAACAAACCCCCAAATCCTAAATCAAATAAATTAGAAGTGATTGCAGTTCTAAAGAAATGCTAAAACTTAAGCAGTAGGGAACCTCTTCTAGCACCACTTATTCCAATTTAAATTAGAACGAACAGAAATTTTTCCACTGCCACTTTCTCCTGAGACTTTTAATTTGGCTGTCTATTAGCACAAAAGCTATTAATCCTTTGTCATGTAAACACACATAAGATTGCCAACAATGTGTCTTACAGAGGCCAGTGTGAGATGAGTTTTTCTAACCAGTGGCTTCCAGCTGTACTCACATATTATTACTCCCAGACATCAGCAGTGCTGCCTAAAAATCTATTAGCTTCATTTGAACATGGAAATACCTTTCTTTTTCTGCACTTCTCTACGAACATAGGACACCACATCTGCTATTTTCTGCATGAACTCTGCACAAAAGAAAACAATTTATAATGTCAAACTTGTTTGTATGTCAATATTGCAATACAAGGCAGTTGTATTCCACTCTACTGAACAAAAGGCCAGGTTCAGTACCCTAAATGAAAAATGGGCATTCTTCCTCAATATCTACCATTTCTGCCATCTATGCAACTGAGCAGGCACAGTTCTGTTATTTGGTTTACAGCTGTAAAAAGGAGATAACATGGACTTGGCGTAGAGAGTGGTACAGATGCAGATTTCTCTTCTTTCTAGTACGAAGTTATGGTATTCTTATTGCTAACAATGATTAATTTTATTTTTTTTTTAGATACACTTACAAGGAAACTTCAGCCAGTCTGATAACAATGCCCAAATGAAATGTTGTAGCTGCTTATGATTCTGTTTGCAACACCATATCAGGAATTCAGCATGTGCTTAAAGCTGGCCATGCACTCAAGCATTCTGCTAAATAGGTACAGATTGCAGTCTGTTTTAAATTAAGCAGAAGCTTCAGTATAATATAAATACAGACCATTGTGTTATACAGTTTCAGGACAGCACACAGATGAACATACAGGCCAAGAAAAAGCCCAAATGGCAAATATTCTTGTTGCCTTCTACTCAACTGACAAAAACAGTTCTGATCACACCTCAGCTTTTCATTTCTTGATGATTTCCAACTCCTGATTTGCTAAATTTAACACTCTGATAGTTTCAAAAAGAGAAATAATGCTGGTTTGTTGGGTTATTTTAAAAGCAGCCTTCCATTTTGGTGTTAACTATCGAAAGTGAAAGTCAGGGATACTTGCTGCAACTCAAAAAATCATGTACTATATGTGAACAGAAGAAAATAAGATTACCAGCAGATTATCTATTACCACTAATTCAGTGTTTGTTAGAGAAACACCTCTCTGCTAGGAAGAAACATATTCCAGCACTCCTCCTAGACCTGACCAAAGCATGAACTTCATTGTGCATGGCAGGACTGACACCTTCCATCCCATCAAAGGATGATGGGGTACAGATTGCCAAAGGAACAATTTTTGATGGCTGTGTCTCGGCAGCCTCCATTTTGGGAACCCTCCGAATGGGCACAGAAGGGTAGTGGCATTTAGCAGAGGAGACACCTCAGGTTTCCCAGAAAAAGAAGGTGTGAAGTGGGCTGCCCTTGGTGTAAAACTTTAGTCAGTCATAGCCTGCCAAAGGTCCCCATGGAAAAAGACAGGTGGGAATACATACAGGGCACACAAACCAATTCGGTGAGTTGCAGTCAATCAGAGGTCCTCCCATTCCAGAATAAATTAAAAGCAGATTTCTTTGTTTGAAGCCAAAGATCTCTTCTGTTCACCCTCTGTGCCTCACACATTCTCCAGGAAAGCCTGGTAGTGTTTGCAGCCTTGTTTTCATTATAAAATAGTCTATGTAAGAGCTGGCATTTAGGAATGCTGTTAAGCCACACTGCTTCAGTTTTGTTGTATGAAGACTCATGAGCCCTCAAAGATCACTTTTAACATTACCTAACATAGCAAATGAGGACTATCCAACATTTCACACAAAATAAAATAAATTATTGGTACTTAACTAATAGTAAAAATAGTACTGCTCTTAGTACTACGAATAGTAGCTGGTTATATTAACAGTTTAATGTTAATCTAGTAGGGCTGGTTAATAAGATCTGGAATCCTGGAAACGTAGTTAATTTAATCAATTTTGATGTATTTACAGTTGTTTTGGTTTTGGTTTGTTTGGTTTTTTTCACAAAGAAAAATGGAAGTCAGTTATTGCGTGTTAAAAACACCCCCACAGAAGCTCAAAAGACATTCCCATATGTTTACTGTACTAATAAAAGAATTAGGGTTCTACAACACAGCTTTCTAATTTCTGTAAGGTACCCAATAGGAGAAAAGAAGAAACTACAACAAGATTTCACCTATCCACTTTCCTTCCTACTTGAATGAAACACGCTCAGCTATTTCTTACCAGGTGGAGCTTTTTGTTGAAGAACAGAAACGCTGTATTTCTCAGCATCAATTGCCAAAACATATCCTTCTTTACAGCCCATGTATATTTCTGAGGTTGCAGTCCAGCAGTGGGCAGTGGGATGCACGGAAGTCTTAATACAATTTCTAGGCTTCAGCATGAAAATAAACAAGTTCAATCAACAATTGTCAAATATCTGTACAAGCTGTTACATACATTTCGAGATAAGGAAAAAAAATCATTACCTCATAGAGTCTGACATCATGTTTAACATCAGCATTATTTTATTCAGTCATCCCTTCACTGAAGCCAGTAACTTGACAAAGAACATTCTCCAAAAAAGTACATGTCTGGAGAAAGTGGTGAACTCACTTCTCTCTCTAGCAGCTTGTTTAAATGATGAATTATATTTTCAATTAAAAACGATATATTTTAAAATTTGCCTTTATCTGGATTTATTCTCCAGCACTTGCATCTGTTACAATTTTATCCCTAGCTTGGAACTCCCTCCAGTATCTTATCCTCACAAAGATATTGACCCACTATAACAAGGGCATCTCCCAAACTTTTAATGATAAAATTATGATAAAATTGAACACACTGAGCCCCTAGAGGTTTCTTTAAATGTCAGAGGGGCACTGGAAGCCTCAATTTAAATGGTTACTTATTATGACCTCACCATGGCAAATGCCTTTCAAACTGCTTTTCAGAATATTCTTCCACTTTACAGCCAAAACGTGAACATGTGGTTCTTGCATACTACCTTGGGAGTACTGAAACACATTTTGTTTGAATACCTTATCTTATTGTATAATCCAAATTGCTCTGTAAAACAGCTCTGTCAATCATTGTGTCATCTGCAAATAAGTGTTAGAAATATCCCTGACCTGGACTTCCCATGTGCCTTGAATTTCATTTCGCTGAAATAACTCTCATAAATCTGTCATCCATAAAACAGGAAGAACAGAACTTCTCCAGCAAATATTATTAAAGACAGAGAGTGGCTTGTTCAGATACAACAGTAACAGAGGTCATAAAAATACCAGGAAAGAAAGAACCAGATTAAAGAGAATTCAGGGAGGGGAAGAGGGGGGACAAATCACAAGAAAACCTTGGGACAACATTTAAAAGAGAGGATTCAAAGCACCATGCATGTGTGCAGAAGTGGTGAGGATCACTAAACAGTATGATGGATGAAAAAAAAGAAGGTTCTATAATTCTATAAAACACATGCTGTCTCATTAAAGGTTCTATCAAAAGAGGAAATATGGATGGACTTGTGATGAAAACATAGGACAGAGATTTGTAAGTACCTAGATTTCATTAGCAAAATACAGCAAGCACTTGCTATATGATTCCTGGTAAGTAACTTACATTCTATTTACGCTTGCAAAGCATTTTTAATTTCTCAGGGGAAAAATGTTACAGAAATAAGGTATATTAATATTTACTTTATAAATCAAATAGGACTAACAGTAATAAATCTATAGCAAATAGGGCTTTACATCACCCAGAGAAACATTTAATATAGGCATTTTCACTGATTTTATAAGGCTTGAACATCACAAATCTTTGGGAAGGTTGTAACCGAATTTCTGCAAAACATAAGCTTCCTGTGTAAACATAACTTCTGTAATATTCCTTTGTACCTGCTGTCATGACTGTCTTTACACATAAACTAGGTAAAATATGCTAATCCTAGGATAAGATTATGTAAATGCCAAACCAGGTTGCTTCTTGGAGTATGCATTGGTACAGTGGTGAATAATAATAATAATAACAATAATAATAATAAAAATGCTGTCTTTTTTTAAACTTCTCTCCCTTTTGAGTAGCACCTCTTCAGGGAAAAAAAATTCCATGATGGATCCTTGCCACAAAAAGTTTTATAAAAAGACAATGGAATAAAATTGGTGCTAGAGATGAAGTCGATTCAAGTGGGCTTGATTGTCTCACTCTGCTCTGCACTAGTGCTGCCTCAGCTTGAATATTGTGGGCAGTTTTGGTCACTGCAATATTAGAAAGATACTGAACTATTAGAGAGTGTCCAAAGGAGGACTAGGAAGATAGTGAAGGGTCTAGAGGGGAAGCTGTATAAAGAGCAGCTGAGGTGATTTGGTCTTTTCAGCCTGGAGAAGGGACTGAGGGGAGACCTCATTGCAGCTACAACTTCCTCATGAGGGGACGAGGAGGGGCAGGCACTGATTACTCTGTGGTGACAGTGACAGGACCCGAGGCAATGGCCTGAAGTTGTGTCAGGGGAGGTTTAGGTTGACATTAGAAAAAGATTCTTCACCAGAGGCTGGTTGGGCATTGGAAGAGGCTCCCAGGAAGTGGTCACAGCACCGAGCCTGACAGAATTCAAGCAGCATTTGGACAACACTCTCAGGCACGGGCTGTGACTCCTGGGGATGATCCTGTGCAGCGCCAGGAGCTGGACTCGAGGATCCTTGTGGGTTCCTTCCAACTCAGCATATTCTGGGATCCTGTGGTAAAGCGCATTTAGAAAACTCTGATCTAGAAAAATCTAACGCAAGAAACAAAAGGATGTAAAGCTGTAGGATATTTCAATTCCTTTCCCTCTGCTGCCCCGCTGTGGTTACACTTGGGTACATATCCCGCCTCGGTACGTGGTTCTGGCGTATGGAACACTGACACACTTCCAAGAAGCAGACTGGCAATGGGCTCGCTTTTCAGGGCTGGGGTGTTGGAAAGAGGTGCTTAACTTGACAGGACTTATGCATGTGATTTACCTCCAGTGTCAGGGCTTAGAAGATCTAACAGGGCTCAGTTTTTCTGCTCAGTTGGAGATAGGGTTTATGTGCACAGGCATGCGTGGAGGAGAGAATTTGTGCTGTAAGGCACAATAAATTCAAGTCCTAAAAAAAATTACTCAGCTACCACAGTCTGGAGCAAGGTGAAAACATGCCAGAAACAGATTCATTGCCTCCCAGTGCTAAACTCACAATTTAGTACACGGGAAACATACCACCACCACCACAACAAAAGGAACGAGAGCTCGTATTTCGGAAGAAAACCTTTCACTTCTAAATAACTTGTTGTTCATTACCTTACCAATATTGTCAACAAAAATAAACCCATCTAAGAAAACTAGATAGTAGATAACTATCAAAATATTTACCATATAATTTTAAAGAAGAAAAGGAAATCTTCAATGAAGACTATTAGAACAGCCTACTCTTTCTTACTCCAGAAATATTTCTATGGATAAGGAGAATATAATCACGTTGAAGGTGCTAAAAAGAAATCTAAGTTTTTCTGAAGGCAGTTGGGAATGCAAAATCCTTATAGAGATCTTTAGTGTATATATCTAGTCTCGTTGACAGCACAAACTTTTCCAGGTGGACAAGTTCACAACACAGTTCTGCGAGTTCAAGCATAAGAGCCTGCTACTACTGAACAGAATAGCATCCACCTAAGGACACATTCTATTAAGCCTCACAGCCCTAACACAGGAGCTGTTTTCCCCCCCAATACTTCTTGTAATTCACTGTACAGAATAAAGAACAAAGTGGGTTTTGCAGAGTTCATCGGCAATAACTTAAGAGGCAGTAAGGCAGAAGAAAAAGGCAAGGCCCCAGATGAGAATATATTATCTTCATTTTCAATGTTCTAAGTGTTTTCAAATATGAGCAGTTCACATGTATTTAGAATCAAAAAAGGACATTTGTTTACAGTTCTTCATTGTCCTGAAAATATAGGGAACCAGTTACACAGTTAAAAACCTCTACCACTGTGAAAGCATGAAGCAACGAAAAGAGGATGAGGTTGGGAAAACATCATTTCCTGTTTCTGTTTTATGATTCTTCTTTGCACACTATTTGATCATACAGAACTCCCTTTTGTCCACTGAGAAGATGTAGTATAATGCCAGTGTCATCTTCTGCATGCTAGTTTTGTTGTCTCATATATATCACAAGCCACCAAATAGAAATTGATGGTCTTGATCTTAGACAAGAATCCCAGATTTGCAAGTTAAATGTCTTCTTTAGTGTTTTCAACACTTCTAGTTGGTAGTCAGGTGAAAGTAAATTTCGAACAAAATGAGAACACTTTTGAAGCCTCTAAAGAGAGGCATCTCAAGGGAGGATAAAAAGTAAATAATCAAATACAAGTGAGACAAATGGCAAGGTCCAACACTGACAGTGGTATGGGAATGTATTTCAGAAGCAGAGGTTGCTGTCTGGAATAAAGCCTCCAATGTTTCCATAGCCTGAGACATTTTCAAAGTCAAAAAGAAAGCAGTCCCAAAGGGAAGTAAGGATACGTGAGGGTTACTATCAGTTTAGCATGGGAATAAGTTTTCAAGGTTTCAGCAGGTCATTTTAGCTTGGGCACAGTTAAATGCTGACACACTTCATGCTTCCGGGATACAGATTCAAACCTCCACTGCACAGATATGTGACTGTGCTAGGACCTGTGTCAGACATCTCACCACTGTACTGCACTATGCAGCAGCTTCGTGCCTTCTCAGTCTCCTGCCACTGGATTTCAAAAATACTGTTGAGGTAACAGATCCATTTACTGGGTTGTACCTATTTAATAAGCTTTAGAATTATGAATTTATTAACACCTATTTGTATAGAAAGTGTAATGACTTGGAACAGTAAAAAGGAAAAAATTCAGTAACTACCACAAAAGTTTCTGCTTCATCTCCTTCCAGTCCAGCAATGGCTGAAACTGGCAAATCAGGGCCATGGTATGGATCATCATTACGAGAAGGTGGGAAAAACAAATCCTCGCGAGGAGTCACGGTCCCATGACCATCGGGGAGTTCCACAGGGCTGTGAAAAGGCAAAAGACACAGTCTGAGGAGAAGAAATGTGAATAGTAAATGCTGATACAAAACAAAGAAGCTGTTTTCAAAATGGGCTTTATTTCTGCAAAAGTAATTGAGGAAAAGTGAGTATGTCTATGTATTTACACATGTATTCTGTGACAAAAGGCACAAAACCCTTTGGTATTTTTTTCAGATCACAAATTAAGGCCCTGTTTATACTTTCATTAGTATAACTGTCAGTGGCAATACATTGATTATATTAGTAGTTAACAAGATTAAATACAGTTGGGAATGGTGGAGTAGCTGCCACCTCAAAGCATAGGTTTTATGCTTTGAGGACTCCAACTTGAATGATACATACTACTTTTATACCAACCTCAAAAAACATTTTGGCATAAATAAATTTTAGTTTTGCTGTGCTCAGTGAATTGCATTGACAAAGTCATCCTCTCCGGACCTGTAAATTAGCCAGACAAGCTGGAAATCACATAGAAAACTGATATTGCTTTCGGTTCAATTTGTGATTATGACAAGATACTGTTTAACTATGCTTACTAGGAACAAATTGATCCAAATTTGATGGTTTCATAGCTACAAAAGCAATGCTCAGCGTAGCCACTTATGGAAAAGCAGTCCAGGCACTACCTTAATGCAGTCACACAGCTTTTGATCGAGGCCGCCAAAGCAGCTGATTAGTATTAGCTTCATGGTGTGCATAATCTGGTCATGTGAGTACTACAAAATGAAATCATAAATTTAATTCACTTGATTGACTAGACAGATTTATAGTGGTTGTGATTTAGCAATTACTGACTGCAATTGCTAGGTAAACTAAGTGGGACTAAATCCTTTGCAAATAGATGCGTGTTGTTAGTCTTTGTTATTAAAATGTACTTGTAGATTTTGCTCTTAGCCTGAGGGGTGTTCCACTCACTGTCGAGTAAGGTGATGCTCCTCCTTACACTTTTCAACGTGCCAGATGGTAACGGAGCTCTCAGCAACAAAACACAGCTGCTGCCAATTCATAGGGTTAAAACTCAGAGAGGTCCCTGTTAGCCCTGGCTGACACTCACTGCACAGGAGGATATTTTCTTGCCAATTCCTTCATGAAAGAGAGTAAAAGAAAATCAAATCCATTAAACAGGTAAAAAACATTGAAGCCAAAGATCTGGATGTGATTACGACTGATGTTCAAGATCCAGTTTGGAAAACAAATACTTTGTCATTGACAAAAAATTTCTGCTGCCCAACAAGTTAGGTCCTCTTGAGAATGAAAAGGATGTGGTTAATTAGCCACACATAAAATTATTACTGCTAGAAAATGATTGAATAACTGACATTTTAGAAACATTATCATGCACTCCCTTTTGTGAAAAGACCAATGGTCACGAGAAATGGAGGTTTTTTTCATTAGCTCCATCAGTGACTACTCAAATGGGCCCAAACAATTAACTCTTCAGCACCCCAGCTTTGCTTTTCCAATCTGTAACATAATGACTGTAATGCTCGCAGCTGCAAGGTATTATAATAAGGAAACAAATCGCAGTCAGCCTCTGATTATCTGTGGATTAATTACCTAGGTAATACCGTAACTGTGCTGTGAATGCAGACATACAAGCTATGGCTGCATTAACTAACTTGGGCACAAACCAGGGCAGAGTTTGTGCGGGGCTGTTATGTATAGCTGACAAAAGCCTGGAAATCTGCTTTCCACTGACTTTTCTTTCATCCAGTATAAGCTATTTTATGTTCTCCTCATCTTATTTGCATATTTTTCAATATGCCGATTAATATTTGATGGCATTTGCATTTTTAGGTGCTATCTAAGAACTGATTAACATTATTTGAAGAAAATGGTTAAAACTGTTTCTTAATTTATTGGACAATCTATCTGGCTGTTAATCTAAATAACATTTATAGCTTTAGTATTTGTCATTATTGCTGAGAGGAAAAATCTAAAATGCATACACTGCTGTAAATGGATTCAGTATAATCCCTTAGTCTGGCTGTAATAAATTCACTCACAGAAATAATCACAAAGCAAACAATGGTTAACATTTATAGCACACGCAAAAAATGGGAATTATTCACACATACGCAGTAGCCCTCATTAAAATTACAGGAAGCTTGAAACTACAATTCTCACTTTTAAAGATATCAGTGTATCTTTCTTTCTAAAGATCTGTCAGCGTGTTCTTGTCTCATACCTACCAGATAACGCCAACTGGGTTTTATAGTAGATAATTTACTAATATCTGAAACTATGGTGAAACATGTATCTGAAAGGAATCTGACATTAAGCTTCTCCTTTGAACAGAAAAGAATAAAGATTAGGGATAAAATATCTCAGATGAAAGGCAGCTTTTAGTTATCCACAAGCTCTTTATATTTTGAGACTGACATCTTTCAAAACATCTCTTATACCTCTGGTTCCAAACTAGCTGCTTAAAGTACTGGGGCTGTGCAGTTGTCATACAGTCATGACATCTAATGCTCAACACTGAGATTTCTGTCATCTATACACACACATTTCTACAACGAATGCACAATATAATCCAATCACAAAAATGAAGGTCCTGATTTCACAATAAATCACATCTCTGTTCAAATTATTATAAATTCTAAGCTTAATATTCTAACATAATTGTATTTTGTTACCAAATTCTTTGTGACTTAGGATGGTTTTTTATTACAATTAGCTGCTGATAGTTGTAACACGCTGATTGAAACTGGTTAAAATTGTTTGGCCTTGGAAATTGCTACTACTATAAAGCATTTAAACATTTCTAGGTATTTCTGGTTTTAAGAACAATCTAGAGAAGTCTTTCAGGATGGTGCATTTTTGTTTAAGAGCACACAATGAACACATTGGACCATGTGTGTCACTTCTGCTGTAAGTGACAAGTGTGTCAGGTGTCAGGCCAGTGAGGCTTTGTTGGTTTCCAGTGTGATATACACAGATATCCTTCTTGAACTACTCCGTATGATCAGAGTTCACAGCAAACTTTATTCTTCCTCAGAAGGGATAAAGAAGAGGCATCTGTAAAGGTATCTACTCTCTTTACCAAATTCTGAAATTTCCGGGAGTTTCTGCAACTTCACTTATAATTGTGTAAGAAAAGATCATCATTAAATTGAGACTATACCGACTATTCCTTACATGTCCTTGCTTGCCTTTCTCCCTCCTCATTTATTTTGAAGTGCTCAGACTCCACAGTCAATGGGAGCTTGCTGGCAAAGGAGGCAAGAGCAGGATTGTATTTTACAGTACAATTAAAAAATTAAATATTCTACCTTTCTGTATCTGCACTGCATTATATAATATTTCACGTCAAAGAGCAGAAAATTATGATCTAACCCAGTGATCCAAGTTAGTGTAATCACTGAGCAAAATTATAAGCCAGAACTAAGATCAAGCAAAAGTAATTAAGAGGACCACTGAACAGTCCAGGGGGACAAACCAGTGCAAATCGGCTTTAGAACCCTTTTCCTCTTTTCAGCAGGCAACTTTCTTCCACAAACAGCATGGTGCTCAACTTCCAACAGTGAACAGATAATTAACTGATGCTGAAGGCTCTGGAAGTACTCCAAAAAAACAAAATTTGGAAGAAGGTAGAAGATAACTTTGCTACAGCTAACAGCCAATTTAGCTAGTGTCTACGAACACTAGAAAATAAACAGCAATTTTGGTACAGAAAGTTTGCAGAAAATTATCAGTCAGGAAAAAAAAAAGAGATGAAGGGAAACAGTGTGTTTTCCACATCTGATAACTTAATCTATGATAAAACAGTAGTCACACAAAAATAGGAATTAAATGCAAATGGAACCAGAGAATTTTTATTTTTTTTTACTCTTACCATACTGAAAGAACAAATTCTGGGATCGAAGAGTAACTGGCCAGATACGGGCCTGTGAAACTAAATGCAAGTAAGGTGTAGTCCAGCTGAGCATCACCTGAAATGTAAAAATAAAGAACATCGTCTTTGTTTGTCCCAGACTTTATTTTATAGTACCACAGGTACTCTCCTCACTTCCTTTATATCCAGTTTAACTCTTTAAATATTCTTCAGGCCCTTGATTTCTTTGCTTCACTGCAGATTATTCTTTTGATTTGATCACAAAAATGTTCTCTGTGTATCACTGCTTGGAATTTTTTCAATTTTTTTTCCAATAATACCTTGAAATTGTAAAGTATGTAAAATTGTCAAGTCCCATGAAATCATTTGCAGTCATAATTTTATTCATATACATGAAAAAACCAAGTAGCATAATCCTTATTTAAATGGCAAGGGAACTGAAACATGACTAGAGTAAGCGACTTAACTATGGAGAGAAATTACATGAAGCAGGCAAAAACATACATTAGATCCTGGACTCTAAAGTTTAACTGCAAGAACCCTCATCCCTCTCAGATCCTGAATTTCTCATCTGGCTTTCAGCAGTCTGCTTGGGAGTTTACTGCAGTATGATTTTATTGCTTATTCTGACTACATTTTCCTAAAACGAATTCCATTTAACCCATTTCCTTTTCCTTTTAAATTAGCTTCATTATGTATGGTCATATTCCTCCCTAGCTTGAACCTAAGTAAAAGCAGTGCAGTGGAAAATTCCTTCCACTGCTTTCCATGAACCTCATCATGAGACAGCTCCCTGTCACACTGTTTTTCAAGTCTTATAAAAAAACCCCACCAACTTCAGAAACTGGACGATTAAAGCATCGTTTTAATGAAATGATGATGATGATGAGAGTTACCACATCACTACCTTTTAATTCTGTCAGTTTACTCAGTTCTGGAAAATTGTAGATGTATATGATGGGATTCAGCTTCCGGTCGGAAAAGGCCAGCACTTGACTGCTGGCATTTGCTGCAAAGGCTCCCACCTGGCCAGTCTGACACTGCAGGGCTCTTGTCTTCTTTGTTCTGATGTCCAGGAAGAGGATGTAATTGCCACAAGGATAGCAGACAGTTTGATTGTCGATAAAGCCAAAGTTCTTTTTTGAGAATCCCTGAACCCAACTGAAAATAGAGCAACTGAGTGTTAAAACACTAATCACAGGCACATTTCTCAAAATACTGTGCAAAAGGGAATGCTGTAGTCTAAGTTACACTGAACTGATGCTTGGGATTTATTAGACTCATCCTCGTACCAATGTTGCAAAACCACAATAACTGAGATCTGGTATTATGAGTCACTAGTTTAGTGTTTCCAAAAACATATGGTCAATCCTACCCTGATGGAGCACAAAGGACTGGCATAAGAACATGGAGAGATGCTTTTATTTCTTTCAGTTTTCACTAAAAATAAAGTCGGCCAAGTTCACAGGCTCTGGTTTTGCACTCATATATCTCAGCAAACGGTATAACCTTATTTGAAAGAATTGCACGGGTACAATCCATACTTGGAACCCAATTGTGTTTGCTTAACATTTTTGCACTTTCTTAGTTCATCTCATACACATAAAATAAAAAATATAAAGGCATAGCTTCTGTTTACATGAAGCAAACCAGGAGCTCTGTTCTGCTTTAAAGACTCCAGTACTTAACAATGGTAAAACTCTGGAATGTAAACAGGATGTGTTACACAAGGACTGAAATAAATTACTTAAGAGGACTCTGCTTATGAACTTACAACATGTCAAGAAATTCATAACTGCTTGCAGATGTTTTTACTTTTCAAAAAGTGTGTGGACAAACATCAGGGTTGTCTTACCAAAGGGATTTGCATTTACCACTTAGTGAGGATGTCAGTTTAGCCTGCTGGTACCATGGCAGGAAACAGACACCCTCTGTGTCCAACACTGCTGCTAGCATCTTCTCTTTGAATTATCATTCAGAAACATCCCATCTCTGCTCTTTTTTCCAAATCAGAGAATTTGGGAGAGACCTTTGTTCTCTGCAATGACCAAAAGCATTTTTATGCTCCTTTCACAAACATAAGTCAGTCATAAAATCAGCTCAGCTGCTGATCCTTTGTACTCTTAGGACACGGTACTACAGCCTCAGCACTCTCATACTTAGGAACATTTTAGAATTACCGGTCTTGAGATAAATTTATGTCCAGCAATAACTTCCCATTATCTTTTCTGAGGAGTTTCTGCTCTTGGCTTCTTTTGCTACATAGGAGAGGGGTCAAGTGGAGCCAGAGAGGAGTGGGAGCACTGACAATGTGCTTGTGAAGATGAACTGAAAGCCACGGCAACAGAGGAGATGTTTCAGCTGATAATGATTTCCTGGGCCTTCCTTCATACAACAACAGGTTGTATGGATGCCATGGCACATGAGACCTCTCTGAACCTGTTCACAAGACTAGCTCTGTGCTTTTCTCCAACACTAGGTCTGAATTAGCGGAAATGAAGCATTCCTAACTTCTGCTTGTGGAGGTAAAATGAAATCTAGAAAACTTGTATGCAGGGATAAATTAATGGGGTGACAGTGCAATTTATCATTCTTATACGTTCAGTAAAGGCCTAAGGAGACAAGGGTTCAGGCTGTTATATATAAAAGAAGAAATATATATATATCTGTATCTATATTTATAGAAATACAAATATATATACACAAAACTTCTTTACTGTGCGAATGACCACGCACTGGAACAGGTTTCCCAGAGAGGCTGTGGAATGTCCCTCACTGGAGCTATTCCAGAGCCGTCTGGATGTAATCCCACGCACCACGCTCCGGGATGACCCTGCCTGAGCAGGGAGGTTGGACCACATGACCCACTGTGGTCCCCTGAACCCGACCGATCTGTGATCCTGTGATCTGTGCCCGTGCAAATGCTTCTTCCCCTCTCCCCCCGCGCTGTCCTGTCACATCCGGACAGCGCAGCCTCCTTTCCTCTCCCTGTCTGACCGCCCTATTCACAGAGCCGCCGCGGGGAGAGCACAGCGCGGGACACCGCGCACCCCACCCGGGCTCAGGAGCGTGTGGGGGCTGTGCCGGCCGCCCCCACCTCACTTCCAGCGCGGCCTCGGAGGCGCGGGCGGGTCCCTCCATGGCGGGTCCCCTCTTCCAAACTTCCTCCGTGCCGGGTCCCACCGTGCCGGGTCCCACCGTGCCCGGCCCCGCCGCCGCCGCGGGCCCCCCACGGCCTGGCAACAGCAACGGCACCCGCCATTGGCCGGGCTCGGAGCGCGCAGCTGATTGGCCCGCGCCCCTGCGCTAGCCAATCAATGAGCACGGCCGGGTATTTAAGAGCCCAGTAGGTGGCGCATCCACTTTCTTCTGGAGTGGGGGGAAGCGTGAGGGATATCGTAGGAGCTCTTCTTGCTGATAAGATGGGGTAGTTCTGCTTCTGAGTCGCTGATATCTGTGGCCTTTAACCTGGGTAGTCATTGCTGCTGTGTCTAGGAAGCAGGTGCTGAATCAAGAGTAGGAGTGCACCAGCCTTGGGAGAGAGACTGTGGGTTCTGTCTCCTTGTCACCCTGCATGGCCCTGCACCTGGTCCAGTGTCATCTGCCCCTCTCTTAGCAGGACAGCTGTACCTATTTTCTCATTGCCTCTTGTGTCTTTCTGGAGTCATCATCCCTAAAGGTGTTGAGGAGGGGTCTGGATTTGGTGCTGAGTGATATGGTTTAGGGGTGACACTTTGGACTTGATGATCTTGAATGTCTCTTCCAAACTTGATGACTGTAATTCTCTAAGGTACAAAAGTTCTTACTCTTGTATGATAAAATACAAGTGTACAATTAGGAACAAGCGTATGATTCTTACTTGTGTATGATAAAGCTCGTGAAGCTTCAGAGTGAGCTGAGGAGAAGTTTTTTGCGGGAAAGAAGAGAAAGTACAGCTGCAGCCTTTTCCTTTGTACTTGAGGCTTTTAGCCTGGTAACACAGTAGGAATCTCCCAAGTGTTTAAAAAATAGACTTCCTTTCCTAAAGGGAGGATTGTTATTTATAGGGTCTTCCTTGTATTTGCTTGCTGTTACTTCCCTGCACAGTGGCAGTGCAGTTTTGCAATACTGGTGTGCCCTCACAGTGCTAGAGAGCAATGATGGAGAGGGGCATTCCTGTCCAGAGGCAGCAGGACAAGCCTGTTCCTTACCTCTTGTCTCCACAGGTGCTCTGTGTGCTAGGCAACACCAGGAGAGAATGAGGAAGTGGGTTTATTTTCTTAGGTATTTCTGAGGGCCTATTGTAGCATGTGGGCCTTGTGATACTGGTTTGAGTTCCTACATGCCTGTCTCCAGGCTGTGAGTTAGCAGACTGCCTGTGTGTTTCATAATTGCTGTAAGAAATTTCAAATTAATTTGCTCTATTTTCATCACCCAAAATTTTGCTCAACCTTTCCTAAGGATAGGTACTTAGAGGAATGAGGACTATGTCCTCTAACAGAGTTGTTTGTTTTTTTATGGTAGGACAAATTACTGTGTTGGCAAAGAACACTTTATGTACAGGTTCTGTTTGCCTAGGGCATGGCAGACTTGTGCAACGAATTTCCACTCCCTTTCTCTGCTGACCTGTTTAATATATACATAATCAAGCAGCAGTGACTCAACAAAAATCATGGTCCTCTGTTCCAATGGATAATGGTGTCGAGGTCATGGTTATGTTATTAGTGACCCATCTTGGTGTTTATCTGGAGGTGAGATCACCACAGAGGATATTGGTCTTTGTGATCTGGTGTCTGAGGCCCAACTCCAGTGACAAAACCAAACCAAAAGTCATCAACAGGTAGAACTTACCCTCTGTGCAAGCACGGATCCACTGATGAGACTGGAGAATGCTCTATTAGCCTTGGGGGTTTGACAGAGAAGTGCATTGCCAGGAAGGCCAGGATTTTCCCTCCCTTTGGCAAGGGCTGTACCAGCCCACCAATCCCTACAAATCAACCTGAAGATTGGTGTGTGAAGCCACAGGAAGGGAATCACTTTACCTCTGTGGTCAGAGATCAACTTGGACACTGTGTGAATATGTGAAACTCATTAAGAGGAAAGCACTTCCATTTCCATTATTATACTCCAAGGAAAGCTGGTACAAGGAAGGCTCTGGTGCCCCAGTCTCAAGGGAAGGGGGAGCAAAGGGACAGAGAAGACTTCAATCTGTGCTTTGGTCCTTTCTTTTGCTCTATGCATGCACTGATGCTCCCACCAAGATCCTTGCAGAAGCAAGCGTGAATCCCTCTATGACTGCACGGTAGTAATTAAGTTAGATTTAACTTCTGCTGTGCCTTCTTGTCTTTTGGGTTGTTGCCTCCTCTTGGGGTTTTCATCATGAAGCAGAACAGCTGCAGGAGAGAGAAACCCTTCTTGTTACCCTCAAGGTGGGGTTGGATCGGGTTTTGGAGGGCGGTAGGTGATGCAGGAGGAGGCACTGAGGGGAAGCTGGTGCCTCACCAGCTGCTGGAGGCACTGCTTATAAATACACCTGGCCCGTGGGGTGGAGTTCGGCCGTGGGTGTCCTATTTCCACGGGAGTGCCAGAGGTGGTTGTGCTGGTATTTGTAAACGACGAGAGAGGGAGGGAGAGCATCGAGAGCAGCTGACGAGTGAAGTGCCCAGCTGGGTGGGGAGGGCGGTCAGCTCAGGGAGAGACCACTGGGCAAGCTCTCCAGGGTCAGCAGGACAGCAGCGCTGTCCCGGCCCCGAGGGAGGGAAGGGAGGGAGGGAAGGGAGGCAGGGAGGGAGGCGGGGCCTCGGCGGGCGGGGCCGGAGGCGCTGGGACCGGGCGGCGCGGAGGGGCAGTCACGGATCGCAGTCTCAGGTCGGAACTCGTCTCGTCGTGCCGGGATGTCGGGCGATCACTCCCGCAGCCTGGGCAAGGGTAAGCGCCGCGGGGCTGGCACGGCGGGGGCGGGCGGTGAGTGCCGGCGGTGAATGCTGGCGGTGACAGCCCCTCTCCTCTTCTCTCCCCGCAGGCAGCGCGGCGCCGGGGCCCGTGCCCGCGGGGCTCTTGCGGCTCTACAGCATGCGCTTCTGCCCCTACGCGCAGCGGACGCGCCTGGTTCTCCGCGCCAAGGGCATCAGGTGAGCTCCGCCGCACCTCCCCGCACCCCAGGGCCCGCACGGAGCCAGCGGCGGGCCGAGCTCCCTTTCTTTCCTCGGTTACACATCCGTGAACGAACTGATTGAGAAAAGGCTTCTGGGAGTGATTTTGCTCTAAAGCTTGAATAAGTAGGCGGTGTATGCAATCAGCTGCATAAAGGCCCAAAGTAAAAAGCCCGAGCTGATTTTATTTTATGATTCTTGCCTGTCATAGCTTGTCCTGGGTAAGTGTGAGTAGAGACATAACATACTATGGTTTGGTTTTGATGTGAGTGGCCATGAAAATTCTGGAAGCTAAGAATATTCAGTGTTTCTGTTGTATCACTGCCCAGCAAAACACAATAGTGAGTGAATGACCTTTTTAAAAGAGGAAATGTTCTGTGTTTCTATAACATTGTCTTGTTCTTGTGCTGTATTAAGTTAATGAAATCCAGTGCTTGTGCTTGTTTCTTTTTCTAGATAGCCATGTCATTTCAGCGTTCTGAAATGTCATTTCAGCATTCTTCAATGGGGTCTAATGTCCCCCTCAGTTTACAAATTAAGAGTAACCGTTTTTCCATCTTTTTCTGTTTCTACCAAGTCCAAGGCCTGCCAGTGGTTTCTTAACCAACACAGGGCTGGGAGTTCATGTTGGAATAGGGAATGCTAACAAGTCTCTTGATAGTAAGATGAGAGTTGAGTTAGTTAATTTTGTTTTTTACATGGGTCTTTTTTTTTTTTTTCCCCCGAAGAGTAGATGCAGTTAAACTTCTGGGTCAGTTTAATTCTGTTTTTATTTAGTGTCTATGGACTGATTTTGGAGCTGGGAGGTTTGTTGTAGCATAGTGATTTTGGAGGGGTTTTATAGCTGCCTAGATGTGGCAGTTGCCTTCTGGTAACTTCTCAGTTGTTTTGAAGGCTCAGTTATGTTTAGCAGACTCTTGGGCTTTCTAGGAATTTTCTGCGGTCACACATATAACTCAGCATATAACTTACAGTTTGTTAATATAGACATATTTCCCATGTATCTTTTTTTATCAATAGCTATTTCCCTTTATCATAAATACCTGTTCTCTGTGAGGCCATAGGTTGGGAAGATAAGTAGGTAGGATGCTATCCTGATTTACTCTGGTGTAATGGCAGATTAAGGTTCAGGTGCATTTCTTAATTGGGGTGTAGCTCATTTTCAATCAACTGCTTCTTTCTTAGACTGCCCCTGAACTCAAATGTGATAAGTGTGCTGAATTCTGATCTTTGTTTTTAGCCTGATAGTTGGGTGCTTGTTAAACTAATAAAAGACATGCATACAGCCTGCAAACAACTGATTTCAAGTCAGTGCTTGCTTTCTCCATCGAAATGTGGCAGTAATTCTGTGTCACAGGATTAGTCCTGCAAACAACTTCAAAGAAAACAGGAGTACAGGGGCCTGAGGGTTGAGCCTCTCGAGTATTGAACTGATGAGGTGACTGCGTTTCACCATGGTATGGGGTGGACTGGAGCAGAACTGAGCCTGTCTGGGTCTTGTTTCTTTTGCTCTTTTAGCCATGAAGTAATCAACATCAATCTGAAGAACAAACCTGAGTGGTACTTTGAGAAGAACCCTGCTGGGCTGGTTCCAGTTCTGGAGACCAGCAAGGGTCAGCTGATCTGTGAGTCCCCAATCACTTGTGAGTATTTGGATGAAGCATTTCCAGAGAAGAAGCTGATGCCTTCAGACCCATATGAGCGAGCCTGTCAGAGGATGCTCTTGGAAGACTTCTCAAAGGTACTGTGTGAGCAGAGAGCGATTGCGTTTCTGACCTCACCATCGCACCAAAAACTGCAGCTCTGTTGCTGATGCTGCTTTCATCCTTTAAGGCAGGTCTTGTGTCTGGGATGAGCATTTAAATAAGCAGAGGGGCTATTTGGGGCCTTTTGCTGTGAGCACATACAAACCATCATGTTTCTGAATTGCTCCCAGCATTTATGTGCAAGGATGGATGCAGGAAGGCACCCAAGCTAGTGAAAGTTTGTATGACTGAGGTAGGGTTTTGAATATCCTACAATACAGCAAAGGTTAGTAGACCAAACCAGCTGAATATTTGAGATCTGGGAAGTGACAGTCGCTGTATTTTATTCTGATTCGTTCTGTAGGAAGTACTGTGTGAATGCAGGATGAGGGGAGTGCCTGACAGAGAGAGCCTAAAACCATGAACTGTTGCCTGGGTCACTGCCACAATGGACAAGAGATGGCACGTGGCTGTGAACATGGAACATGTATAGGGAGGCTGGTTTTGGCTCTCATTTGGGGTTGGAGCTGGTTGACTGGAATTAACCTCTCTGTACTAGCATGTGATTTGAGGAGTCTAGGAAGTGAAAGAAGTCAGCTTGGATATGAGACAGGAGAGGAATCAACAGAAGATGGCAAAGGGCTGTGGACAAAGAAGGGGCTAGGAGAGAGGATATATTTGCAACAGGCCTTTTTTAAACAGACATGATGAGAAGAGGGTTACAGGGAAGTACGTTGCAAGAAAGAAAATGTCCAGATGGGAAACATCCTTCCATTCACTATTCTCTTATTACAAGATTAAAATTCATGACTATTTGGATTCATTCTTCCTCTAGGTTTTGGCTTGCCTTTTATGAAGTATAAATTTTTATTAGTGGACTTTATTTAACTCTTTAAAGTCAAATCTTTTAAGCTTCAACTTGCATTTGATATCTTAACATCTGTGCTAACATTTTAAGTTTTGAGTGACTTGCTTGTATTCTTGTACTAGGTGCATTAAAAACTTTCTACTTTCCTTTGTATAGATAACATCCTTGCTTTTCAAGCATGTTCTGGCAGTCAAAGATGGACAGGACACCACGGCACTGAAAGCAGAGATTGCTGATAGGTTCGGCCAACTTGAATTGGTGAGAGTATCTCATGATAATGAGCAGATTGCCAACCTTTGTATGATTCCTTTTTTCCTTTCACAGCATGGCTTTTGGAGGTGGATCTCTCATTTAGTTGGTAGTTACAACAAGAAACAATCTCTCAAGTTACTACCCCAGCCTGGGATGCACAAGGGCACCATTAGAGTAAATTTCAAGTAGCTAAACTAACTTCATCTAATGATGAAGACTGTGCAGACTTGTAGAGATTTTTGAATTCTAGCAGACTGCTGTTGTCTTGGATAATCTTTGTTCTGCTTTGAGTGAAGGAGACCTTGCAGCATGTACTAAGAGCAAGGGCTGAAGAGTTTGAGCTGCTGAAGAGCATCTGTGCCGAAAGCAGTGCAGACACCTTGGTGGTGACGTAAAATCTTTTTCATTCTAGAGCTTATCTTTGGGCATGAGTGGGAGCAGAATGTAACGTGTGCCTTGTAGAAATCCAACCCTGGACCATGTTCTGCTACTGGTGGTGTAATGCAGCTTCAGTGGAGCTCCAGGAAGTGTCAGGTGGCTTTGATGCTGTATTGGCCACTTGACAGTCCATGTCAGTAATGGTTCTTGGCTAGTCTGAACAGCTGCTGGACTTGCCTTTGTCATGAACCCATTCCTTCTGTCTGTAGCAGCCACAGCCAATGCTTGGGTGGATCAATGAAGGAGAGTTCCTCCAGAGTATTTCTGTTCTGGCGCAAAGCTGCCAGTAACCTTTTAGTACTTTCCTGGTTCTCCTAACAGTCCTGTGCATTCTGCTTTCCCATCCCCTTGTGTTGCCAAAACACAATTGTTTCCAGGGTGGTCTTGTCCATCTGATCAGGCTGAGGCTGGAGTAGTGCAGATGACGAGGGATGTTGTGTGTTTCACTTCCCTGAAATAGAGGTGTATTAACCTTCTTCCTGCTTGATTAATGCTGTGAAATAACTTGCTGTTCTTCAGAGTCTCTATTTTACTATACCCTGAATGACTTTGCGGCAGCAGTTGATGGTCAGCTGTTTATGGGAGGCCGGAAGAGAGCCATGCAAACTTCCCTCGGTGTATTGCAAAAGATATTTCAGAGGGGAAGTACTTTGGAACACTTCTGTATTTTGATTTCTGCTGCCCGACAGAGGGGGCTGTGTTCCCGTCTCTGTCCCTGTGCAGCTGCTGGTTGTGTTCTGCCAGACACCTGGGAGCTCAAATAGCTCGATGTTCCTGAAGGGCTGCTTTAAAATTTCTTCTACATCGTGGGGGTTGTGGACAGGGAATAAATGCCATATGAGTGTACAGAATGGTGTGTGTCCGAAAAGACCAAGATTTGTAAGGTCTCTTGAGTTCCACCTTTAAAACACCAAAGTGCCTGAAAACAGAGGCACTCGTGTAGTGAAAGAAGATACTAAGCTCTGGAGGGTCCTTAAAGCATATTAAACTTGGATGACTATGGCACTTAAAAATGCATCAGAGTCATAAATGTAACAGGAGAACTTGCTGCATTCTTTGTGGCCCTGCTTTCTGTGCTGAGCTGTGAGGATCTCTTTCTGGTGTAAGTTACACTTGCTTCCTGTTGCCTTTGCACCTGGAATCAAATACAGTTTGAGATGTAATGTTAGAAGTGCTTCCCTGACACCACTTGGCCTCAACTGCCATGGGAAAAGAGTCCCTGCTAAAATGGGGCTCTAATTTACCAGGATGATAAATTTAGCTGGATTTATTGCTCAAGAAATGCATATGTGCTGTTGTGTTCAATTAGTCTGTGCCATTAATGCTTTCTGACAAGCAAGAAATCACAGACATTCTGAGCGAAATTCCTCTTTGTGTGTGCACATGCTGCAGCTTGCTAGTGATTCATATTTTGTGACAGTTCTTGAACCTCTGGAGAAGAGCTGGACTGAGTTTATGAAATAGCAGCTGTAGTATTAAGCTTAACTGTACTGACTAGCTCTGACTGCTAATACTGCATGCACAAGAGCAATGTACTGTATCTCCTTCCTTTGCTCACTGATCCCTGCAGTGTGCCTGCCTTCCACTGTGAAGTGGGGTTTTTGTGTGGTGTTAGGCTGTGCTTTTCCTTTAGGGGGCAACTGACATCTGTCACCCTTCGCAGGCTCTGTCCAAACGCAACACGGTGTTTTATGGTGGGGACTCCGTCTCAATGGTTGACTACATGATCTGGCCGTGGTTTGAACGCCTGGAACCGTTCCAGCTGAAAGAGTGAGTACCTTGCCTGGCATCTGGTGTGTTCTGAAGTGCCTCAGCGTCAGTATTCCTTGTGTACACTGCAGCAATGGGCCGCTCTTGGGGGCTGCTGAAGAAAGCTTGTATTGGGTTGCAGTTTGGGGGAAGCATCCTGCCGTAAACTGGACATTTTTCTGGGACAGAGAAAGTAGTAAAATGGAACTGTTCAAGCTGTTTTGCTTCCTTGATGCCTCCAGATTTTCCATTTGCGTTACTCAGTCCCTTCCTTTTTCCTGTAGCTCTTTGAATCACACCCCAAAGCTCCAACGCTGGATGGAGGCCATGAAGGAGGACCCTGCTGTCAAGGCTACAATAACTGACCCACAGATATACAAAAACTACCTCCAGCTGTATTTGAAGAACAGCCCTGAGGCATGTGATTATGGGCTCTGAGGTGCCAGTAGGCACATGCTGGCTGAAGTGTCAGTGCTGTTTTTCAGTGTGGGAAGTCAGTGTAAATGGGTGGGGGCTCTTCTGTGGTTGCATTTCATAATGGGGAATAAATCTGTGCTGAAAAGGCTGAGAAACCTTCTGTGAACTCCACTCCTTTCTGTCCGGAGAAGGATGAAGCAGGAGGTGGAAGTCATTGTTGGCCGTGAATATTGCATAAAGGAAAATGTGTTTACTCAGAGGTGATGGTCTGTAATCGCTGACCTCTTGGTAGGCATTGCAGTGGGCAGTCCCTGAACTGATGCTGTTTACCTGATTTAAAAATTGTAATACTGGTGTCTGGAAAATGAATAAAAAGCAAACAATATTGTCTTCAAACAGTTTTTCCTTCCTGTTTCTGGGCAGCTATTAGTCACTGGACTGGTTATACAGAGAGAGAGGAGTAGTGCACTGTAAAGGTTAAAACAGATAATGTGTCTTGTGAAGTTAAGATGTGATTCCTAGTGCAAACTGGTTGTTTCTTCAGACAGTTTCACTGCCAAAACACTGACTTTGCATGCCCTGCCCACCTATCCCTGCTGAAGTCATGTTTGCCGGAGCCATCTAGTAAGGGCTTCCGGTTTTGGTTAGATCTGCTACGGGAGAGTGTATGGTTATAATCCTGCTCTGCCCTTCTGAAATAGTGTCGTGCTTATTCTGGGTTCTAACCTAAAGGCTGGAGTAAGGAGTAAAGCCAACAGAAACCATATCCTGAGCAGAAGGACATTTATTTTCTGTTCTGAGAATTTAAAGCGTTGCTCTGCTTGTCAAGGTGTAGGTGAAATTAGAGAACAGAAGTAAAAGGAGTTTAGTCAGTATATCATGCTGGTGATATCTTGCTGCTGGTTGAAGGAATGAGTGTTCTGTTTCATCAGGTAAGTGGCAGGATAAGAGCTTTTCAGCTGAACATCTTTGAAGCTATCCTCTATGTTAATATAGCAGAGTGGAGACAAGATTATTTGAATCACAAGCAGTCACAGGAAAAACTTCTTCCTCTTCTGTTTCTTCCTTTTCTGTTTTCTTGTCTACATCTATGACTCATTCTGCTGTTGCCCAGCTGTGGATGTCTGTCAGACCACTAGCAGCCCAAACTAGCCATAAAAACCAGCTCACAGAAAGAAGGAAGGCAAAGCAGTGTGTCCATGGCAGGGCTGTGGTTCCCGTGGGGCTGAGGGGGTGGTTGTGAGAGATTCGAGACTCTTCCTATCTGCCTCCCATTGCAGTGAGGTGAGGTAGCATAGCAAAATGTGGTGGTTCATGGGAATTGAAGCACTGGGAGTCTTGGAGCTTTTCTGGAGGAAAAGTAGACCGATCTTTTTCCCATAATGTGTTCTGTCCTGGCACAGTAACTCTGAGGTGGTGCTTGCTTGTGTAACTTCAAGTAGGAAAGACAGATTTGATGAGGAAAAAGAATGAGCAGGAACTTGGTCTGTCAGCCTGTGGCTATTGGAGGGGCTTGTTTATGCTCTTACTAGCTTTAATTCAAACTATGCAGCTTTTCCCCTCCTGTTTATCTTTGTGGCTTTTAAACACATCTGGCACTACTTAGAGAAATAATAATTATGCTGCTGTTCCTTCCAGAATACTGATGTTTTTTTAAAAAATTTCCAGTCAGGATGTGATGCTACACACATGTTTTGTAGATTGTCATTAGAGGACCCAGAGGAAGCCTAGAGCTGTGAAGTGTTGTCAGGATGTGGAGCTGGGCCCTTTCATTAGACAAAAGCAGGGTTTGGGCTGTGTGAAGCCAATGTCTCTGAAGCAGTGTTGGTGGGATCTCAGTGGCACACTTCCAAGAATTAACTGCAGAGCATTTTGGTTTTATTAGCAGCTCTGCTTTGTGTAGGGCTTGTTAAAAGATGTTAGAATAGTGCTAGAAGTATGTTACAGTTTGCTCCAGTGTGTTATTTGACTGTAGTGGGAGATGTGACATTAGGGAGATCCAGTAATAGGTTAAGAGCAGAGATCAGCATCCAAAAACCGAACTGGCTCCAGCCAGACCACGGTAACCCAGAGATTGTGTTATCTGAACAGAAAGAAATGCTCTCCCCATCTTTATTTAGTGGCTGTAGTGTACCATTATAAATGTGCTACTTCAGCAAAAAAAAAAAAAAAGTAAAATGAAATATTCTGCCTTGTAATTTACTATTAAATATCTGTGTTCTAAATCCCCAGGCAGACAGCTGGGGTCTTGAACTCATTTCAGCACAGCAAGAAATGCAGGCCTCAGGCAAAGTGTTTTTAATGTGGTAATGCATATGCAATAGTGGCCCAGTCTTGAAAGGAAAAGACAAGTTATGTGGAATGCACTGGCTCTCTCAGGGTGGATGGGAGTAAAGGAGACGTTTGCATTTTCAGTTTTGGTCAACAGAAGAGAAAGATGGAAGTTGGTAAGGAAAGGATCAAGCAGATGAGCAGCTCTTCCCTTTGGTCAGACTGCTCCTTAAAACCTTCTGTGGATCAGGTAGTACAGTAAGAGTATGGTCTTCACTCACCTTCTGCTCCATGTTTTGCCCTTGAAAATTGTTAGTGCTCTTGCTTTCGAAAAAAGAGGGTGCTTGTTTGTTTGTTTTCTGTCATTGCACCACCAAACATAACTGCTACTAGCACAGGTTAAAAAACAAATTCAATGTCAAGCAAACAAGGATAGAGTCAGTCTTATAAAAATAGTGAGTTTAGTAGCAGGATAGATAATAGATACTTCAGGTTAACAAGGCACTGGGCCTTGTTCTGTCCTGCGTTTGTGGAATGTCCCTGTCTTTTTACTGATGTCCTTGGGATGTTTGGTATCCTCATACAAGATGTGGTCCAGTGTTTGTCCATTATAATTTTAGGATCCCTTATGTTGAAGCTAAGAGAAAGGTAGAAGGGAGCCAAGATAGGAGGAAGGAATGGGGATCCCAGGTTCTCAGATCTGGGAAGTTTTGCTGAGTTTTGGGTAAGCTGAGTGGGAACTTGGGTGAATGGGACTGTGGCTATAACAGAAGGCCCTTGCTTGGGGAAATTGTTGAGAAGTTGCTGTCTAGGGAGGTATTAAAAGGGCCAGTGGTTCTTGCACTGAAAGTGGCAGTAACTGGAGATACTGGTTTGAAAAGCTTCAAAAATCATGTGCTATACAGATACCTGGAACACTCGTGTCAACTCCACACAGATGCCTGTGGATTTGTTGCTTTTTCTAATCAATCAAGAAGGAAGAGGAAATCTCAACTCTTTGCTGTGTTTTCACTTAATCTCAGCTTCTTGCCATGCTTCATTTAGCAGCTGTCTGTCCTGCTCAGCAGACAGGCCTGGCTGTGAGTGCCTGTGTTGGGTGTGTGGTGTTGGCACAGTGTTACATGTCCTGGGACTGCCGTCTCCAGTTTTCCACTGTTGAGGCATCTGTAACATTCCCCTGCATTAGCAGGGTTTGAGAACTGGCTTATCCTCTGCAGAGAACTGTTTCTTATCCTCTCTCCTCTCTTAACTGGTAGCCTGATTATTCCACCACTGTTCCTTGGCCACAGATTTCACTTGGGAACGGCTCATGAAAATGCAGTCTCTTTACAGTCGTGGGGTCAGGTGCAATTTTACTAAATCACTCCCATTTTCTGTGAGATGGAAACAGTCTTTTCTACTGCTGGTCCAAAGCCAACAGGGATGGCAGTTGCTGATTTATCTGACTAAAGTAATGATGCCACGTGATGTCATTAGTATTTTTCCCCTTCTAAAACACTTTGATTTACTAAAACAGGAGTTTCAAAATTTGTGAGATGCAGCTGTGCTTGGGGTGGAGTGTGACAGCTGTTTAGCAGTCTGCAATAACACTGTATCTGGGTCCAGGAGGGAGTGAGAATGCAGCTGGTAGGAAGGGGCTGATGTATGGAGCCTGTTCTGTGCCTCTCACAGCATCTTCTGGGGAGCAGGAAGCAGCTTGTGAGAACTGTGTAGCACGTGCTGCAGGTTTGTGTCTTAGAAACGCCACCCTTGGCAAAGCTGATGGAAAAAGCCATCTCTCCAGGGGAAAGGGAGCCAGGAATAGGGGCACTGAACAGCCACAAGCTGGGTAGGGAACAGACAGTGTTTCCTGTAAGCTGCAAACCATTTGCATGAGTCACCTATGTGACTGCACAGCAAAAGCCTGGGAGAGCTGAGAAAAAAGGAGGAAAAAAGCTGCCAGCTTCAGAATGCCTGAAGAATCGATGAGGACCAATGCAGACATTATGACTTAATACTGTCCTTCCTGCAGCTCTCTGCAGCATTCCTGCTACTCCAAAGGATGCTTTTGTGCCTTTCCTCCTGTCACTCAAACCATCCTCAGAAGGGAGCTCTCAACAATCCACAGGTTGGAGTGTGGATGTTGTTTTCCTCTATACATTCATCACAGAACTCTTTTCTGTGCCCGTTTAGGCTTGGAAGCAGAGTTTGTCTCCTCGTACTTGTAGTAATTAAGGCATGGTGATTAATCAGCTGTTTGTCTTTGAGGGAAGACAGCTCTGATATAACCTGCATATTCAAGCCCACAGATTAGGTGCCTCAATTCCTCTCCATATGCTTTATGTGTCTTGGCTGTTTTGTGCTGGTATATCTCTGCTCTGGATCAAACTTTTCACTTCCAAAGCTTTGCCAGGTGTGGCTCTGGCAGGGGAGTCGGTGTGGGGCTAATGGTAGAAAGCTGCATGTGGACAAGCCTTGCTTTTCTCTAGTTTTGCATACAGGAGGTTTGCAATACTGACATGGTGAGATAGCCCTGAGGGTGAACTGAACTGGCAGGAATATCCTGCTGAGGGTGCAGAACACCTCTGTTCTGTGGGAACGCCCGTGTGACGGAGGCCAGGAAGGGCTGCTCTGGATCATCTGTGCTTGCAGGCACAGGAACCATCCAGGGCTGCCCTGCCCTGCCTGGTGTGAGCTGGCAGGGATGAGACCTGGAACATGTTAGCAAGATAAATACCATCTCCCTGAGGATGTGGGAAATCCCTCTGCGCTGTCTGATTCCCAGCAGAGGGCTAGAGAGCAAGACTGAAGGTTGGGAGCCATGGGATGGATTTCTGCCCTGATGCACCTGGGGAGGTGAAGTGACTGATGAGTCAGGCTGTGCACTGTGGTTACTGATCCCAGTCCTGCTGAGCTCTGCCCCCGGGCCTGTATTGCACTGTGATGGATCCTGAATGTTAGATTGTCTGCAGAAGGGTCCCTAATTGCACTTCCAATGGCATTGTAAGTGTCATGGCTCTTCTGGAAACTAGAACAATACAGACAGAAATTTAATCTTGTCTCCTTACATGATTAAGTCTTTGAGTTGAGACTCTTGATGGCTATGGGCCCACCAGTGGATTTGAAGATAGTTTCATGTCTAAAATAGACTCCTTTTTCTGCTGAGTGCCTAAGACACCTTTAAGAACTTCATTGGTTTTATTTCTTTTGGGGGGGGCCACAATTTTTAACACAGTGCCACAGACAGACATTTTACAGGCACTCAAATATCTGAGCAGGCTGTATTTAAAAGTTTCACCTCAGCACCTTCTGTGCTTCCCCCTTAGAGCAGATCAATAAAGCTAATACCTTTTTTTTTCCTCCTTTCTCTAACATTCTGGGTGAGCTCTGGTTTTAGCTGGACAGATTTATAATTACTTGTAAACTCAGAGCCTTTATTTGCAGAGGTGCTGCCTTTGAATAATGACTGAGAAGCTTTGTTCTCTCCGTCTGCAGCCAGAGACTTTACTTACAGCAGCTGAGGAGTCTCAGATGACACTCTTAAATGTAATGTAACTGGAAAATGAAGTTTCTTGAAAAGCACTGTAACATTAATTGATCCACAGCAGGGACTTGTTCAGATTTGTTTTGAGACCAGACTGGTCCAATAGATATGATGGGAATATCTGTTTGCATCCCTCTTCCCTCAAGGCTCTGCTGCAAAATTGGGTGGATCATTTTGGGAGTAGCAGTAGTAGTAACACAGCTCTGCATTTTCTCACCCCTTATTTTTTCAGGTCAAAGAAGACATGAGTAGCTACTACCTTTTATTGCACTGGGAACATTTTAAATAACTCTTTTGTGCTTTAGCAGCATCATGAGAATCTCTGTCTCCTATCCATTTGCCTGCTTGCTTAAAGATTATCAGAGGTATTTCTGAGCTCTATCAAATTTAGTGAAAGTTGTTTGAAGGATTCAGAAGTTACTTGGTAGGAGATGAAAGCACAGCCCCTCTTTCCCCTGGCCTGTATGTGTAAACACACCAACTGCATAGGAGACTGGCTAAAAGTAACCTAGTTTATGTTGCCATGAGGAATTTGTCGTTTCAGAAAAAAGACAGGACTGCCTGGAATTTTACTTGCAAGGGATGCAACAGCTCACATTTGGTTGGACCCAATGGCCCAACACCTTGAGTGAGACATCCTTTTCCCAAACAAACAGAAACCAGCTAAATACGAGTTAAAATGATCCCGTGCCAGTGGCACTTGGGGACAGACCTGTGTTAGCTTTTAGTCCTGCAAGCAACAAACCATAATGCAGAGTTGAGCAGAGTGGATGGGACATGCTCAGTACATGGGTGAATCCTGAGCAGTATCACACTGAGACCAGTGTTACCAGTTTGATCCCTGGTGGTACCTTACCAAATTCTTGTTAGCTGCTTGTGAGTCACCACATCCTCTGAGGTTGCTTTTGCTTTTTTTTTTTAATTTTAATAGCACAGGTATTTCTGCCTACTTGAAATAAAGGACATTGTGTCTTTGCTTACAGCTATCCCAATGAGTGGTAAAAAGTAATTAGATAAATTTTCAAGCTAAAGACCAATCTCTAGTGGGTGGCTTTCTCTCTCTGCTCTGCTTATTCTATGACAGATAATACTGTAATAATGGTCATGGCATGGTCCAAAAATCTGCCAATTGCCCTTCTAAAAAAGGATTTTATAGGGATGTTACCCTTTCTGCTCCACAGCAACACTGAAGCAGTAAATGAGGCAAAGAAAAAAAGTGCTCTAGGAAATCAACAGCTCAATAGAGAAAATGTTGCTGAGCTTGTCAGATAGCTTTGAAGCAGGATGGGTTTATTTTTGTCTGGTTTGGATTTTTTTTGTTATAACGAAGTTGCACCAAACCAAGACTGCTGACAGAATCCCCTTTCCAGCAGTGTGTGGTTGACCCTGGGAAACTGAGACTTCTGGCTAAGTAGATTTGGGCTGCAGCTCTTAAGCCAGCTGCTTCTCAGACCTGCTCGGTGCTGATTCAGCCCCAGTGAGCACTGGAAGGCAGAGTTATTAAAGGTGTGCAGGGCATTCTGTGGGGAGACGTTTTGCCAAGGAAACAGTGGTGCTTTGATTATATTAATTAATAACTACCCCTGGGTGTGCTTCCAGAGCATATTAGAATATTAACAAGGAGGTGCCATTCCCTTAGACCAGGCAAAGGGGTGAAGCAGGGGGCTAAGTGGTGGTGGGTGGTTGCTGAACTTGGCTGTGGATACCCATAAAACAAGCAGGTAAAGAGGATTCCTCTGGCTGAACTGGAAATTCAGGAGATTTCTTGTCCAGCCCCTAAGGGCAACATCTATCAGCATTATTTAGGGCTTGCCACAAAAGGGTGGTTTTGAGCAGATGTATTCAGAATAATTACTTTGATTTTCTGTGGATTCATATTCTCAGGAAGAATGACATCCCTGGCATTTTTCTGGAATAGCTATCCCACTCTGTGTTCATGTTGCAGTTTATTCTGGAATCATTTCTACAGGGACTCTTGCCGCTGAGCTCACTGTGCTGGGATCACACTGGAAATATCCCCACTCCTTCCTTCTGCTCTCTTAGAAGCATTTTGCAGGGAACTGGTAACAAAAGAGACTTCATGCTCGTTTAGGTTTTGTACAAGACTTCCTTTATTATAAATAAAGCTGCATGAGAAGATCTATACAAATTCAACAGTGTCCTGCTATAGAAGCAGCGGTTTAAGTACAGCATTGTCAATCAAGGGAGACCTTAGTTTGGAGTGTTTGGTGTCATTGCCCATCTTGGCTGCATTGCCAAGATTCACCTTTGCACTACAGCTTTGTTTCTGAGCTAAATGTTACACACAGACCCCCCCCCCCAGTTCTAAAAAAGACAAGTAATAAATAAAGCTGTTTACAAGGTAGGGTCCTATGAGAGCCAACACCTCAATGAGCAGCAGCAAAGCTGTTACAGGAGCCTTAAGTCTCATTTCTTCACCACAGAGAAAACACTGCAAAGACTTTGCATTAAAAATGCCTGGTGAACAAACACCACATCCTGCTGCTTGAATACTGGATAGATTTTTGGATCATTTTGCTAAACTACATCTTTATACCTCTGTAAGACCTGTATACAGAGCAACTTGGAGAGAGAGAAACTGTTTTCTGTGGCTGCTTAACACTGAACACCCACCACCTCCCCTTAGAAGACGTTCAGCTCCTGAACAGCAATAATAACCTTAGACCAAGACATTTTCTGAAGGCAAATGGCTCCTGAGGCTATGCTGTAGATCAGTGGTTGCTATCAACCCACCACTACTTCCATTGCTTTGACAGAGCCTGCAATAAAATATTAAAACCACAAGTTGAGGGCACAGGGAGTGGTTGGAAACCAGTGGAAGGCACTCAAGAGTTCATCTGTTGAATTCACCTGGTTAGCAAAGATCAAGAACAGTATTGAGGCACAAGAAAGGGGTCCAGGACAGGCCATTTACCTTACAGGCATTGCTGAAGAGATGTTTTTTACTCAAGTGTCACATGCAGTTTGGTTTTAAAAGAACGTTTTTCACTTTAAACCACAAAATCTCACTTCTACTCTCATCTTTTAAAGCTGCTTCCTGTGAATACCCACCCAGATTTCAATCAAGGCAGAACTGCACAAAGGCAACACTAAAAATTCTTAGGACATTTTTATTGGCTGACAGCTGATGGAACTGAATTGTCTTATAACCCTTATTTTGTGAAATGTGAGCATGGGCTTTTACTGAGAGGCTAGTGTTTGGTGGGCAAAGATTTGATACAAGAGAGACAACAAAGTCCAAGGAAGGATGTGCTTCACCTCACGGCCTCCTTGTACCATGGAAGAGGTGTGGTCCAAAGAAACACGGTGTACCAACCTCTCCTCTGATGGGACATGATGTACCTTTGGCTTGCAAGGAACATCTCCTCTCTGAGGCTGACTGGAGCACAGCTTACAATCACAGAGAACCTTTCCCTCCAACAGGTATGAGGGGGTCCCCTCATAGCCTAAATGCACAGACCAGATCACTTAAAAGGTGCTCAGGGCAAAATGAGCATATTGCAGGTAGGAAAATTAAGCCAAGCAATTTGCTTTCAGTGGAATCAAATCCATAAATTACTTGATTCAGCTCCAGCTTCTGTTCAACCAAACCCCATGGGAACACTTCAGGGTCAGTTTGGGCGTAAGAGAGAACAGGCACACAACTACAGAAAACAAAGAACAAAAGGTTCAATCCACTTATCAGTTCAGGTTCCCTTTGAGTCTGAGCAGCGGTGCTTGGGGCTGCGTAAAGACGAGTTTGGGCACGTTTACAAGCCCGTTGCAACTGGCTTGCAAAGCTTTGTTCTGACATTTTAATAGGGGAGTTACCTTATTCTGTTCAACAGCCTTTTCTTCTCATGCTCCCCCTGCTCAACCTTATATAAAAGTTATTTTTCAACTCTGAATGTCATTTCCTGAGAGACCTGGGTCACAAATTTGTTTCTGTTCTTTGGACAGTCTAAATTTAGACTCCTGACAGGAAATGGCAGAGAAATTCTAATTTCTCTCTGGCTGGGCTGGGAGCACATTTAGAAGCAACTCCAACCACAACTGCTCCAGCGTGACCTGCCTGCCAGCAGTCCATGTAAAGCTGGATCTGCTACAGGCACTTTGCAGTAAACCTGGGCAGGTAAAAATGGCAAATGGCCTGGGTTTGCAAACAACTTACACAGCTTCTGATGTAGCCTCGAGGCTCCAGTACTGACCCACCCTCCCTGCACCTCTGCTTGTCACTACCTGCTTGCCATGTCCCTTGAGATTGCTCCTGCTCTCTTTCCTACTGGGGAAAGCCCTCTTGGCTGTACTAAGGAAAGCCAGGGGCTTACAGCACTCGTTAGCGTCAGCAATTAGTCCTGCCCTGCTGCTCTGCCAGCCCTGGCAATGTCCCAGGCACTCATCACCAAGGATGCTGAAGCAAGCACTGATGATCCAAGACTTTTTCTGACTGGCATTACCCACCAGCCTCTTCTCTCCCATTCCTACCTACCACTTATTTTCTGCTCAGAGATCCTACTTAACTACCTGTGGCAATAAAAACCAAGGGAGGCAGCACTTTGAGCATAGTTCCCTGTCACCACCTGTGCTTTCTTAGAAACCAGGTGTGGAGACACGAGTTACAGCTTCCTCTGCCTTTGTGCGTGAAGTGTCCCTCACTGGTGGAGGGACAGAGAAGAGCAGACACCAAGGAGGTGGTGAAACAGTTTTTACCAGGAAAAGGGAGGAGAGGACATGTCCATGGAGAGTTTGCTTATCAACTGGATAAGGCTGGATAGCAAGCTTCATGCTGTGTGCTGTCTCCGGCAGTGATACAGGATTGAATCTTCTCTCTGATGTGACAGAGAGGATTGATAAAAAGGGACCCGTGGAGTGATGGTAAAAGCATCCCTGACGGGATCACAGAACAACCACCCTCTTGTAAACAGGATTAAGGGAAGCCCTAGTGTAAAACTTTGCAGGAAATCCTAGTGTAAGAAAATGGTAGGAAAGGCCCCTTAGCACTGGAGGCCAGGCTTCTGGGACCAGCATAAAGCAATTATGCACTAAGGCCCTGGCTTGGACCCCACACTCAGGAGGGTGAGGATCTCCCGAGTCCTCTCCTCCAGCAAAGCCACCTTGCTGGGGCTGGGCAGCCCACTGGCACAACACTAACATGCTTCCTGTGGGATTTCAGGCATTTCCATTTATGCACTGTTTTGGTGGTTTTTTTTTTTAGCACATGCCTCAAGATTCTCCCCTGGCCTGAAAGCCTGCAGCAGCTCTTCCTCCTTTGCACTCCCAGCTCAGCAAATTACAGTCTGCTAGTGCAGCTCCTCAGAGCAGCAGTCTTTGAAAAGATTGAGGAGAACGTATAAAGTAGCTATTGCCTGCATATGTGGAGCAGAAGGGATGCAAAACGGATCACAAGGCAGCTGCAGACGGCACTGCCCAGGTCTGCTACATGAGCATCTTTTTCATCCCTTCCTTCTCCTCCTCCCTGCTGGTCTTAGACTCATTAAAACCACGTGTGGAGAGCCACACTCTCATTTGGAGGGTGACTGTTCACTCGTGCTACCAGACTGCTGAGATGGGCTTCATTACAGGATAATTTTGCTTCTTTTATGAAAGCAAAACTTATAACAGCCATAGAATCAGAATAGTTTGGCCTGGAAGGGACCTCCAAAGATCATATAGTTCAACCCCTGCTTTTCCTTTCTCTCTAGGCTGTTCTCATGCCTTAGTGCCCCAAGGTAAGGAAAACAAACAACCCAAAATGTCAGAAACCAATAGCGGTATTTCTTTTATCTGAAGTAAAAAAGGTTCCTGTTCATTGATCCATACAAAATGGGCAGGAATATAAACCACTAGCCATGTTACCATGGAAGACTCAAATGAAATGGTCTGAAGACACAGACCCTGCTCTGCTACATCCTCCCACAAGAGAAAAAATGAGCAGGGGTGTTTCTGAAGGACAGGACAAGCCATTTAAATTACTGCTGCAAGTCCCATCAAGAAGGCTTTTTCTTCTTCTTTTTTTTTTTTTTTTAACTGCAGTTCCCTTTTGAAGCAGTGTTTTATTTAAGGATTTCCCTCCAGTCCAGATCTTGTGCCATGACCCTCCTCCTCTGCACACCAGCATGGAGTCTTATGCTGCACTTCCCACTGGTGAAAGAGTTCCTGCTGTCTGCAAGCAGCCGGGCTCCTTTGATCCCAAGATCCTGTCTCTGATTTCCCCCACCCTGTTCTTATCTCCCCCTTCTGAAGGAAATGAAGTATTTGGCCACCATCACGCCCCCCACCCCCATTTGCATTGCAGGCATCTGAATAAATTACTTATATTTGTTGCTCACCACTGCTGTAGCATGACCGAGGCACAATAGAAAAATATATTCTTAGCTGCATAAAACCAAGCACAGCAGTAGAACAGAAACCTACTTCAACACCACATCTTCCAGTTTCTCCCTATTCTCCCATCGCCTCTTCCTGTCTGCAGGAACCATGGCCCAGGGCTGGTTCAGCTCCAGACAAGAAGCTGTATTGGCAAAGTCAGTTGTCTCCAGGAGGCTTCAGGACGTTGCCCTCTGGACTTGTGCTTAGAGTTTGGCTTTGGTTAAAGGGGCTCCTTACGGATCCCATTGGTGTGTGCAAGGGGAATGTGCACCGTGTACTCATTTATCAGTGCAGACATGTTCCTGAGCATCTCGTGGAACGTGTCCACCATCTTCCTGTAAATGTCCCTGCGTAGCACAAAGGGACGGAAAAGGTTGAGAGGCTCGGCCCTCTGAAATATGATGGGGAAACCCAGCTCTGCTGGTACCTTCCCATTGCCAATGAAGAAGTGGTACAGCTTCTTCTCATGCAAACACTTCTCTAGGAATTTCAGCATGTCCTGCAGGCGGGCCTCCAACTTTTCTGGGGCCCAGTCCTGACTGGGACGTGCCTGCAGGAGATGTAGCAGCACTGTCTTCAGGTGGTAGTTGGTGAGCCCGCTGGGACCCGTGAGGCTGCATTGCTTCCCATGGAGGAAGGAGAGGATCTGAAGGCAGCTGACGTGGCAGGCATTGGCAGGCAGCGTTTTGGAGACCAGCTGGATGAACCTCCTCTCATACACTGCGAAGGTGAGAAACCATTGGGTGCTGGAGGGGATGTCTGCTGCCAGGCTGCTCCGAGGGAAGTGGGAGATGAAGTAAACATCAGAGTTCTCATACTGCACCACAGGGGTGAGGTTGAAGGCAATCGATTTCCCCGATTTAAATTTTATCTTCAGGGCTCCTGGCGAGTCCAGGAGGCTGAAGGAAAGGTCAAATTCATACTTGTGGGAGATTCTGTTCCAGGCCTTGGTGACGGCAATCTGGAACCACTTCATGACTTGGTCGGCGTCCAGATATTGAGTATTTTTGAAGCACAGGAGGTCTTCCATCTCACTGCTGGGCCTGGCACCACTGACCTGGCTATGGAGGAGGCACAGCATATCTTCCCCTAGTTTAGTCTTGTCACAGATGCAACCCGCCGCATCCTCATTTGCCCTGCACACCTTGATAGTGCCATAACCTTGTTCATCTGGGGGAAAAGAGTCACCAGAGCACCAGGTCTGGCAGCGAAAGCAGTAAGGCTCTGGCGGGGCAAAAGGCACTATCAGATCACAGACGAAGGGTTTACGCACTCTCCAATTCTCATACATGCTCCCCACACCCATGCAATCTTCCACTTCCATGTCAGCATCCCGGTTACAAACACTCCTCAAGGCCTCCAGCAGGTCATCTGCAAAGCCTTCCACCATCTCCCGCATCCTGGCCATGTCTCCGGTGGTACCCAGGATACGCTTCTCATAGAAGCTGGCCAGGACAGCCTTGTCAGGGAAGGCCACCCCTTTAAATGCTTTACCCAGGACTGCCATGTCATCCTCTTCTCCTCCTACGTCCTGCCAGTTCCCCTCCTGGAAATCCTGCCTCCAGAGCTCGATCAGCAGGAAGATGACCATGGAAAGGGCAGTCCACATATCCCATCGGACCTTTTCCTCTTTGCTTTCCTCCACTACCACTGCAGCCTTTTCCAGAGCCTTCTGTGTGGCTTCCTGGTCCGCGATTTCCCGTTCCAAGCGCAACTGCTCCAGCCGAAGGCTCTCCTCCCGCTCCTTCATCTTCTGGATGATTTCTTCCGTGTTCTCAGGGACGGTGCCATTCTCCTTCGGGAAGAAGAGCGGGTGGTTGACAATAGCTGTAATCACCAGTAGGCACACCCGGAAGAGTCCCACGGGCATGGCAGTTCCTTCCCTGGAAGAGAGAGAAAGGTGGAATGACCCATGATTTGAAATATCTTCCCTCAAGTGAAAAAATTAAAGAAACTCCCCACTGCAAGGAAAACTTTGACATCCTTTCTAGCCCTGGAAAAAATGCTTCAATCTAGAAACTCCTAAGTGCACGCCCATTTCTGCAAGTTTTCAACCAACTTCCCAAGGAGGCTTTATCAGCTGACAGTAAGATGGAAGTGGCTCTTATCGAAAGAACTTCGAAAAACAACACTGTGAAGGCACTTCCTGCCGTCAACCCCTTGCAATGCTGTTGGGCAGTATGGGAGGGCATGTCCTTCCTCTGCCTCTCCTTTAAAATTCCTGGGACAGAAAGGGAAAGAAAGAAGCAGGCAGAACCTCCCCAGGTGTATGAAAGCAGCACTGGAGATGAGCACTGCTCTTGCTCAACATAAAGCTAATATTTCAGATGTGGCAGTGGCATAGGCAGGTCTGTCCTGGCCACCTTCCATGCTGAGCATGTCTGGGAACCCACACAGCCTGCTTGGATCAAGGCAACCTTCGCTGCCCTGCTGGTGAGGTGCACCTGGGTGGGAACGAGCCTGCACAGTTTCGTGCTTCTAAGCAGGCACTACAGGCAAAGCTCTTCCTGCCTTTCAGCACCAGGATCAGGCTGTGGCAAACCCTCCTGGCCTCCAGGATGCCTCATGATCGCAGTCCCCAGAAAAAGGGAAGAGACAGAGAATCTGCTAAAACGGAAAGGGTTTCCTTTAGCCCGGTGGTTCTAAAAGCATCAGGCTGCTTATTTTTGGTGCTTACTACACTACTGACCTGTGGAAGGCATTAGTAAACACCCTGGCTTTGATCTAAGCCATCTCCCCCAAGCTGTGCTTGAAGCCAGCACGCTCCTATTTGTAGTGACCTCAACAAAGCTGTGAGCTGCATCCCAGCCATGTGCCAGCAACAGTCCCATGTGTCACCCCTTGCACAGGCCCTTGGCAGGACTGAGACCACTACGGTGTTTTAGAGTGGCTTTGTGTGGCTGCTGGCTCTGCTCCTCCATCCCCACATTTAATAAAGCTTTCTGTGCCATGGGGCTCACAATGAAAGGATTTAATTCCCAACTTTCTGGGACGTGGTCCCATTGCCAGGGTCTCTGCCTGGTGGTGACAAAGGCTCCCAGAGGACTGGGCCAGATGGTGGTCAGGCTAAAGCCTGGGCTGTTTCCTCCCAGCTGGCATTTCTGTTTCTGGAGGGCTGGCATCACTACCAAGAGCCCAAGTGCCTGCTCAGGACAGTACGAGCTGAAGTTGTCACCCATTGCTGTGAGGTTGGAAGCTCACCAGTCCCTCTTTCTGGCCAAATCACCTCTCAGTCCTAGCACAGGGAGATCAGAAGGACAAGACAGACAAGCAGGGATATTTCTTCTTCCAGCTGGGAAGTTTTAGCACAGCTGCTTTAATGCCTCAAAAGTGCTTGAGAGAGAAGGGTTTCTGTTACAGAAATAAAGTCTATCAATAAAATACTTCATCAATCAGACCAGAAATAGCAATCTCATTCCTAAGTAATTCTGCTGTGGGAATGAAGCTGTTTCACAGAGAGCCCAGAGACACTGAAGCACTCTGTGTGCTCCAGGAGCTCAGGGCTATAATTCTGACCCCCTGGAATAGCTCCTTCCTGGCTTGAACCCAGCATGTTTTTGTGCCACAGCACTCCTGCTGTCCCAGCATCTGGGCAAGAAGGAAAATATCTCTGGCAATCTCATTTATGCCTCCACGGGGCACACAATAAAGATAGATCCACCCCAGTGGACCTTGTTATCGTAACTGCACAACAAACTGCTGGTTTTGATTGCAGGAACCTGGATTTCCTCAATGCGAGCATTTACTGTACATGGGAACTGTATCCTTCGGCACACAATTATCTTTGCTTATGAGAGGGCTGGGACTGGAATAACAAGGGAAAGGAACAGGATTGAGATGCATTGTCCAAGCAGCAAGAAAATTCACACGGTGCTCAGGATAATGCTCCATGCCCCTCCCTGTGCATTACCAACTACCCTTTTTTTAGATCCCATGCACATGCATAGATAAATGTTCTTATGCAGACATTGCTCTGGAAATAGTCTGTGGCCCTATCTTGTCCTTTTTTACATTTACATTAACTCTTTAATTCATCAGGCAATGATGAATGCCCAAATCTGAGTGTTCCAGTTATTCTGTGAGCTCCACGCCTGGGCACATTTTAAAAATAAACTGGGGTCACCCTGCAATGCAAAGGGCTTTATCAGTTTGCTGGGGCAGGGCAGGAAGTGCTGGCGAGTTCCTTTCCTTAGTGCTACGCTCTTGCAGACCACGTGTGCCTTCCAAGCTTAAAAATAACATGGCCAGGGGCCAGGTGCCTCCTTCTCGCAGTCTTGACCAGGATGACATCACTGCTCTGCTCTGCTAGACCACTGTCCCTGCAGATGAAATGTTTTACTGTTACCACATTGCTTCTAAGATGCGCAAGGCTGAAAGAAGTCAGGTTCCTTAGGATCTTCTTTCTCGTGCCCAGCTGCCCATGGGCACGCTGCTGCCACAGGTTACCTGTCCCAAAGCTCTGCAAGCAGCAGGGGTTAGGCCAGACATCCCCGAGTCCATCACGGGCTGGCTCAGCTGGATTCAGCCCGGGTCACACTGACATTCTAGGATACCCCAGCCAATTTTGCAGGATCAGGTTAGGGAACATGCATTGCAACCTCCTCCCTCAGCAAACCCTACAGGCAACCTCTGGAAACTAGAAATGACAAGACGGTCAGATCACGTGGCTTTGCGAGAGGAACATCTGTTTTCAGCCCAGAGCAAGTTCTGCTGGTGAAAACTGCCCTTTTGCTACTGTAGCTACTGACTCCAGAAAATGAAGCCAAACATTAACCTCAGTTAAGACTTAAGGTTAATGGTGCTCAGTGACCAAAGTCAGTGGAGCCTGGCCTCGGCAGCAGCAAGGGTGGTACGGGCAGAGCTTTCCCACATCTCTCAGACACAGCTTTCCTGGCTAATATGAAAGGCTCAACAATACAGGTGAAACCAGTAGCACTGCCTGCTACGGCGCTCCAGCATTCCCCATAACAAAGGCTGCTCTTTTCCCTTGCTTTTAACTTCAGCCCAAGCTATTTAAGCCTGATAAAAATATTTATGCTTGCTCAGGCTGAGACAGCTTTTGTGTGGGGAAGAGGGAGAGAGTCCAAACTTTTCCAATCTGGAGACTAAGAAAGAGAAATGGCAATTTTTCAACCTACGCATCAAATTTAGCAACATTTCAAATACGGGGGGAAAAAATAAAAGGTATTTGTAAGTTTTTAAACAGCAAGTTCTCAAAGCAGTCTGCAACTTTTCCCAAATTTCTCACCCCGACATTTTTTCCCATTTAAAGCATAAAAAACATCTGGACTCAGTAACAGGCTTACATCTACCCTACCTTCTGCAGACCCTCTTGTGGCAGTCCTGGGGCTCCAGAGACCCTCTGAGAGAGGTTGCCGTGGTCCTTGCTGCATCACAAGCAGGCCACTCCTGCCAGCAGCCAAAGCAGCCCTTGCCCTGCTCCCTGGGCCAGGTGAGAATGCAGAGACTCCCCTTTTCTTCTGTGGGCACAAAGCACGGAAAGGTGCAGGAAGACCAAAGGAAGCTGCTTGGGAAAGGGAGAAGGGCCAGGGTATGTGAAATCTCACTGTCTTGATGTAAAGCTGTCTCTGCTCACTGCCCAGCATGTGATGCTACTTGTTCAAACCTGCCTCTGGCACTAGAATTAGTTTCCTTCTGGGCTTTTCTGTGGCACTCACCGCTGCAGTGACTAGGGGCTTCACCAAGTTTAAGGTTAATGACCACTCTGCACAACCCTGGGAAGTGAGGGGGCAGACACCATCCCACCCTCCAGCTGGGGAGTGAGGGCTCCGAGAGATAAAAACAGCCGATCACACCGCTGCTTGATTGCAAACAATCAGCTGCATCCTGCAGCACTTGGTATGTTCAAAGGGTCCACCAAGAGCACCTTCAGCCCTCCACCCTCAGCTCCCAGGCAGGTTAGGCCTCATCCTTTCAAGCCTGAAGCTACCTCCCTGGCTGGAGGGTCCTAACCAGCTCCAGAGAAGGTCCTGGATGATGCAGGAAGCCCCAAGAAAGGAAGGGGAAAGGAGATGCTGCTGTCATGCAGTTCAGGTTGGTGCCATGAAGCCACAAGCAGAAGGAGGCCAGCTCTCACCCTCGCTGGTCTGAAAGCCCTTTGCTGCACAATTTAGTAATGTTTGGCTTGCCCGGAGTACAGTTCCAGGTAGCACAGCATAAGGAAAGGGAAGCAGCACAGGAAGAAGCCTTCACAGAGCCAAGCAGCAGCAGCTCCACCTTCAGCTTCTCCTCCTCCTCACCTGGGAGCATCACAGAGCTCATGCAGGGTTTGTGTGGACCAGCCTGAGGCAGCTGCTGCCCAGTGGCAGTGTGTGTTCTCCCCCTTCCCAAGCCACCCTGCCACAGGGCATTTCCCGGCAGGAGCAGCAAAGTCCTTCATGGAGATGATGATGCTCAAAGTCATAACACTGTCCTGTCCCTTCCAGCTAAATGTGCTTAATTTCTGATGTCCCCAAGCCTTCCTCACACCCTTTTCCATAGCAGCTTCAGACCCTTTTGCCTCCTGCTCAACCTGGCAAAGAAAAGAAAGAGATGGCAGCTTGCAATTTGCCTCTGCAGGCTGCTCATGTGCTCTGAGCCCAGGTAACCCTCTACCTCTAAAAAATATTTCTCTTTCATTAACAGTGCCTTCCTTTACTCCAGAGTTCCTCATATAGCTTTATTTTTTCAGCCATTTCATTCCTCTAGATTTTGAATCACAGTAAGCAAAACATGCTCTGGCTGGTGTTCAGCAATAAACCAGGTAGGAGTGAGCTGAAGCTTTGATTCTTAAATTGGAAAAACCAAAGTCAAGCCACTGAGTGCAGTTCAGTATTACACTGGAACACGCCAAGATATCACTTACAACACACTCGATTGCTTCCTGCAATCTGTCTGACACAAAAGGCAATGAATAGGTGGCTGCTACTTTGTGTTTTGCTTTGGTAGACTGCAAGGAAAGAGGCATTTCAAGTAGAGGATAGAAAATACAGCTGGTTGGGAGGCTTTTTTCATTGAAAGCTGCCAAATTTTTGAAACCAGAACTTTCATGGGAACAAATATGATTCCTCATTCTCTCATTAGGAAGGTCCTTGAGGTTTGGAAAGGACTCTGTTACTTGTTTGACTGAAGAGATTAACAGGTCAAACCAGCCACTAACCTGCAACTGGGACTTTCTTACTGGGAAGATGTGAACCTCAATCTGAGGGGTTTCAGGCCTGGCCCAGCTGCACTTCCTCATGGTTGAGCTTCTGAGAGCTCTGTGATTCCTTCTCTTGCTGTACAACAGTGAACAAGTTACCTTTTGGCCTATGAGTGTATAGTCTGAAAAAAGCTTCTGCTGCATTTACAGAGATCTAGTCAAGAATAAAAGTTTGCTGAAAGCCCTTAGTAATGCACCATTATCCTTCTCCAACTCGCAAGTATCACTGCCACCTCTGCAGGTATTCAGAGATATGACCCAGCTGCCACTGAAAGAAATCATGTTTTCTCTTTAGTGGGGACTACAAGCTCTGCTTTTAAGAAATTCACACAATGACAGAGAAATGAGAATTGCAGAGATGCATGTCAGTATTACTGTTCCTGCCAAAAACCTGGACAGATGCACTTCCTTAGACAACCCCATACCCACACAGCACAGCGCAGCCAGGACAGGCTCTTGCTCTCCCATCTCCTGAGCACACAGTCAGCTGCAGCACACACAGCCCAGACAGGAAAACTGAGGGATAAAAATCCAATACAGAGCCTGAGCAGCACCAACTTGTGCTGTTCTTTCAGCCCCTATGAATTAAGCTGTGTGCGGGACGTCAGTGGGATGAGATGTCGACTGGGACAGAACAGTGCCAGCCACAGCAGCTATAACTCATGTTCTGACTTGTTTTTTGAGCATTAAACTAGTGCTACAGGCAAAGTACCGAATTCCTGCTGCCAGCACAATCACACTTTGTTCAGCACAGACAGGTGGGTCTGGGCTCTGTCTTTGGCTCTCCGCCACAAGTGGGGAAGGACCAAATGCACCAATACATGAGGTGCAGGGGCCTGGATGTTGAGACTGGTAACACAACCACGTTTAAAACCAGACCAAGGCAACTGGCCCGCCCAGGACTACCGCAGTCAGGTATGGCAGAGCAACCGCCTTCCAAACCATGCCTGGAAGCCACACCCCAGATTAGCTGCTTGGCCACAGCACAGCACTTGGACAAGGCCACTTGCCCGACAGCTATTGTTCTGCTGTTTGATTGAGAACATGAGCCTTCGTAATATCCGTGGACATCCTGTCCCAGGCCTGCTGCAGTGCCAACAGGGTCAGTCGCGCAGCCCGAGTCGGACATCCTGCCCAACAGGTCTGCTGTGGACTTTCGGAAACAATATTTTCCTCCTGGGGGTCACCAGATCAGGTATTTCCAAGGAAATGCTGATGCTCATCCTGTGTACAGGACTAGATAGCCCTCCCTTCCCACGGGCAGGCGGATTCGGGGGGGATAAGCACCCGAAGGGCACTGACAGTGCTCTGGAAGCAGACTCTGCTGTGCAGCCCCAGGTCCAAAGGAGGGATTTTGTCAGCATCTCTCCAAGCAGAGAAGTGCTTGGAGACTGGCCCTAGGAAAGACAGGTGGTCTCTCTCCTGTCTTCCAGTCATTCACTGCCTTTGCCATCAGGAAGCTTTTTCTCAGGCCTTGTCAACTCTCCCTTGCTGCAGTTTGAACCCCCTAACATTCCAGTGACCACTGTGGGTAAAAGTAGGATGGATATTTTGTTTTCTTCTTGCAGGAGCACTCAGGATGTTCAGAGGTACTCCCCTCCCGCCTCAGCTTTCACTGTACACAGGTGCATTTATAAGCTGTCACCATAAAATCCCACAGCCCTCCTTACCCCAAAGCTAGACAGTACAAAGTCTTCTTTCTGGCTCAAAGGGAGCTATTTGCCTTCTAGGGCTCTCTTCCAAAACCCAAAGAGATGTGGCACATGTTAGATTTTCAGTTTCATCAGCAAGTGGGGATTTATCGGGCCCATTTCTAAGTCACTGTTTCTCAGCGCATACAGGTATCATGCCACTAATCAAAACATGCCACTTATCAAAACACTAATCAAAACATGATCCTCTTCCTGCCTCAGAAGCCAGCGGCCACCATTAAAGGCAGCTTTAACAACTAATGAATAACACAGAGCCACGTCATGCCCCCAAAGCACTCACTGTTTACTCGCTGCAAGGCTGGACCCAAGAGGGGCTGCCCATGGAGACCAGGAGACAGCCAACAGCGTGAGGAGTGTGTTACTCATCATCCTGCTCGTTGCCCGAATGTGGTTTTATTCCTTTTTGACTACGCAAGCCAGCTCAGCTCTCGTCAGCAAGCAGCACATGGGCAGACTGTGTAGTGCCTTGGGTTCCCCCTGCTATGGCCAAGAAGGGGTTTTACAAATTGGAACAGAGTGTTGGCTGCAGGAGAGGCAGGAGGGCAAAGGTAGGAAATGTCTATGTGACTCCCACCCACGCATTGAGCTGTTGTAGTAGGACCACAGCCAGGAACAGCTTGCCTTTTTAAGCCAAATAGATTTTGTTGTTTTTGTCTGTTAATAGTGAGGAAAACAACTGGAATAGACCAAACTTTTGTGGGTTTTGTGGGGTTTTGTTGGATTTTTTTTTGTTTGTTTGTTTTGTTTTGTTTTGTTTAGGAGGAGAAAAGACACACACAATGAAAAAAACTCCTAACTTACCACCCTTACCAGCACCCTCCTCCTCCAACCCAACATGATGGGAGCCTGGGCAATAGTTGGTCATTCCCTTGCACAATCTTTCATCAGCACAGAGGGACAAACATCCCTGCTGCTCCACCAAAAGCCTGATAGTGTCAACCACAATGTATGGAGCACTGTCACTGCACAGATGCTCTCTGGCCTCCACCTGGGGCTCATGCTGGGCCCCACTCTGCCCCCCTCAGCCATGCAACAGCTCCTTACATGTGAGGCAGCCATGGCTCATGGAGCCAGCCTGGCAGTCACCTCAGGGAGAGGTGGCGAGTACAGAAAGGGTTCAATTGCCAAGATGTTTGCTTAAATCTGCTCTCCTTTTCCCCACTTAATTCTCAGCAAGGTGGAAAAACCCCACACCAGTGTTGTTAGACCAGGCAGTGGTTACTCTGGCTCTCCTCATCCTGTGGTAAGCATATGCATCCTTGTACATACAACTTGACTGTATATCGTACACCCACTGGAACAAATGCTTTGGTATTAAAAGAATTGGTGGAAACATTATTAGAAAGTTGATTTCCCAGCAGGGATACAGCACTCCAGCACGTCTAAAAAAGAGCACATGTGGATATTGGCAGGGCTCAGACATGACTTGCAGAGTGATTACGTTTTATATGTGAAACTATGAAGTCCCATTTCAGTCATGAACCACAAGCACTTACGTATTACAGACAGCAGAAAGCACAAGAGTTGCCAGACACTTCCACACTGAGACACTGAACAAAAACACGGCAAAAAGAAATTGTCATTGCAGGTTGGGAATTAGGCTGATCTGAGATCTTCTACTCCATCACAGTCTTGACTCAGTAACAAAGTCACACTCATAGAGACCTGCAGGCCCAAGTATGTGCTTAAACGGGACTCAAAAACACTGGATGGGATTTAAGGTTTGTGTGATGTTGGACCATTGTTTTCCTAACTAATCACTGCTGTTTGTATTCAAACAATAGGGAAAAAAACTGTATTTAAAAGCTGGCTATTGTTGCCAAAACGTCACCACGGAAATCAAAAGCAATGCTTTATTCCATTGCCTGAAATCCCAGCTTTTTTTTTTAAAACACAATATAGTTCTTTAAATAAAGTAAAAAACAAAACACAACCCAACAGCCTGTGAAAAGGCCCTGCAGGGATGGGTAGAGGGTGTGGAAGGAAGAGAGAACAAGAAGAGCACTTTTACTGCATTGCCCCATTTCCTTGACTCTCACCAGGAAGACTCCCTGATCTAAGCAGAGACACTTCGCATTGCACACAGCCTCTGAGGAAGAATCAAACCCTCTTACTTCATTACCTAGTGACTCTAGAAAAGATCAGGAGAAACAACACAAAAGCTTTGGGAAGCAGAGATCCCAGTCTTGGCTCACTTGCCATAAACCTAAGAACTGCCAAGACAGACGCATGCACACAAATATGTTGGCTGCAGAGTACTCCTGGCTAATCCCGCTCTTGAAAATGAGTTTGAATAAATAAAAAGCAGCAGAAGAAAGCAAAGTCATACCAGAAAACAAACTGCCCCACTTCCGTACAATATTTCCATGAAGCTCATCCTTTCAGCACCCATGGCCACCAACCCAGAGCCATTTTCATCCAAGGGAATGACTCAGAGACAGCCTATTGCCACATGCACCCATATTTAATAATTTTCATGTGCTCTCTGCTCAGTCTCCTTTTCTTACCAAGAAAAGAAAACATCTCTAAGCTCTTTGTTTCCCTGAAGAATTTGTAAACAGACCGCTGGGAAGAAAAACTCTAAAAAGACTCAAGGGGAATGGAGCAATGTAACTTGCAGTGCTGCAGCAGAAGTATCAAACACACACACACTAAGATTGTGAAGCCACGTGGTTTTCATTTGGGATGTGTGGGGTGAGCACATACAGTTTTTTTTCTTTATACCCTAAGCACAACAAAGGAAGGCTTTATTTGAAAGCCAAGGGACAGCCTCTCAGCACACTTAAAGGCTAAGTTACAACGTAATGGGAACTGTGAGTCAGAGCTGTGGGGCCCCTGCTCACAGGCATAAAAACCCCTCTGCTGCAGCAGGCAAGGAGCTTAGCAAGGGGCAAAGCCTCCAGCTCCACGTGGGAGACCCAAAGCATCCAGGCCTAGCAGCAAACACAAGACTGAGCTGAGAGCATGTGTTGTGGATGACTTAGCACACAAATACATCCCTTTCAGTCAACATTTCTTCCTGTAACTCTATCAGAGCGTGAGATCATAACCCTGCACCTATTCCAAGAGCACGATGCAGCTATGAGTCAACAGGAAGGTGGGATAAACATCATCCAAGCACCTTCAGACCATCTTTTGACTTTGGCTGCAGAAGAGCATGGCCATGATTCCTAGACTGAGCATAGCCAGCTCGGTAGGTGGGACCACACTAGAGCTCTGTCCTTAAGTCACCGACTGTACCAGATAATTTGTGTCATTTTGTGTTACAGGAGGGGAGGGTCAACTGGTGGATTCCAGCAACCCAAAATAAAGACATCCCTTCCGTCCTTGCCCCTACAAGACTGGAAGATAACGGCCATTTTTAATTACCATGAATGAGTTGCAATCTGCAGTGCAGAGGTGTCTGTGCTTCTGAAACTTCAAGTATTTTCCCTCACATTTCCAACAGTCCCAAGGTATTTGGTTGCTAAATCCCCAGAGGCCTTTAGGAATCAAACTCTCCTCTGAAACCAGTGGCAGTAAGATACCTGAACATCCAGGAGGAAAGAGATTAGGATCTAAGCATTCTGGATGCAGATACAGAAAACCAAGCCCCTCTGGGAAGCACAATAGCGTGAATATCAAGTGTGGCATTTTAAGCTTGAGAACATCTCCTCAGCTCCACCTCTGGTACGTGTTAACACTCTACAAGAGCTTAAAAAATAGGAGAAAAAAAGAGGTCTGAAAAAGCAATACAGTTTCTTCCCTCTGCCTATACGCATGGCTTACACTGTGCCTGGATTATTTCTGGCAGGTCTCTGTTTACTTTGTTCTGAAAAACTTCCAGCAAATCTCTGCCTCCCAAGGCAGTCTAGACTACTGCTGAGCTGCCCCTACCTGCAGGAAAATCTCCTTATCACTGCATGTGCTTTCTCCAAAACAAACTGTTTGGATCCCTGCTGGGATCCTGGCACAGGCAGGTGGCATCTTGTCTTAGGGAGCTACTTCACCTCCTTGCAGACAGCGTGGGAACCATTTGCTCCCACTCCTCACCAGGTGCTCACCACTCATCACAAAACCCTCTGCAATGTGGAAGAGCTGAAAGCAAGGCACTCTCAAGCCGATTTACATTGTTTTTATTTGGGTTTGACCACAAACTCTTCCTTTTCAACTGAGGGCACCCACCATCCCTGGAGGCAACCCAAGGAAAGATGAGTTGGTTACACAGGTGGCTCAGCTGGACTCCTTATAACTCATGTTCCTTTTCCTGCTCAGGCACAAGAACCTTCTGTACGTGCTCTTCCCCTGGTTTCTGAAGTGAAGGAACAGTAACAGTTTTCCTTTGCCAGGTAACCAGAATAACCCTACAAGCTGGAGACTGTGCCTAACAGGGCTTAAATTCTGCAACAGCTGGCTGCAATGGTCCTCATCCTTGCCAACACCATGCTTGGTTTTTCTGAGCCACATACATGGCAGTGGGATGCATCAGATGTTTTCGCTATAAATGCTGAAAAAGCATCTCTGCCTTGAGGCAAATACTGCTGATACAAATAATGTGCTAGATCAGCCAGAAAAACCTGCCACTGGAGGAAGGATAATAATGAAAGATGGTGAATGGAAAGGAAAAAGAGAAAGAGCTTCATTTACACACAGGAGAATGGCAGTGGGCCAGCTCTCACAGCTTTGATCAGGGCTGGCTGGAGGAGCATGCCAGGGAACTCTGTGAGCTGAGCTTTGCTAGAGCAGAGCAGCTGTTTGAACTCTGTCATGGGAAAAAGGGGACAGACATGACCCAACACAGATCCAGAATAAATAAGTAAAAAAAAAAAAATCATGTGGAGAGCATGAACTAACAGGTACTCAGAGCTGCAGCAGGACATTGTGGCAGCCAGGACTGCTGCTCTGGCAGCTCCCTCTGTCATCGGCTCCAGTTCTTGCCTTCCCACCACTGCTACCCGTAGAGCCTCCTGTCATACACTCCCAGAGCAGCACTGCCAGACATCTTGGTTTCACCCAGCAGTGCTCCTTTCAGCGTGTTCACAGGGGTGTTCATACAAACATGAAAACTCTACACATTGCTGGCTTGTGAAAGCACTGTTTCTCCCTTTGTCTGCCTCTGCTGTCACCCTTGATCATCTGGAAGTTATCCAGGCACTCCCAGGCATTTGCTCTCCCTCTAACACTTACAAGAGGGGAATTCCAGTACTTTCCCAGTCTAAGTAAGGTACTTCTGGCAAGTTCTCCTGTGCAGCAGAAAATGCATCAGTAGCTGATGTCAGCAAAGCTTTGGACCCTTTGGTTGCCTTCTGCCATCACTCTCTGACTAGATCTCAACTGTGCCAAGCAGTCAGATAAAAAGAATTTTATATTGAAAGTCCAAAAGAAAGAGGCTTTTAACACTGATCTTCCACACTGAAGCCATTTCCAAATTAAACCTTCACAACATTGCTACTTTTGCTTTGCAAGAAGCTATCAGAACCTCACTGCTGGGAACATTTCTAAAATATGAGCCACACCAATTTCCTTTCAGCATTTCTGCTGCAAGGCTCAAGATCTCCTAGTGAGAGCCCATTAAGAAGCTTTTTTAAATCACATCAAATCTGGAAGGAAGGATGACCCCTCGAGCACTTACCTGCTACACAGCTTTGCAGGTGCTCATTAAAGTTCACATTACTACTATCACCGCGATGCAGAGAAGACTAAATTCAGTCACCCGCCACTGAAGCACAGCCAGGAAGTCTGCAAAACACAGAGAATGAATGAGGAAGTGCAAGCAGAAGATGGGTACATAATGCAGTTATCTAAATTAGGGATTGATTAAAAGAGAGATTAACTCATGCCCTTACCTAATAAAATGATCATAAAAGCTCAAGAGACCAGAAATAATCAGTTTGAAGTGATCAGGGAAGAGTTAAAACTCTGCTTCTCCCATGGGAAAGTGTGCAGATCACACCGTGGGTCTCTCAGCCCCGCAGACGTGTCAGCGAGCAAGACCTTCCTCCTCTGACTCCATCCTCACCCACCAGCACTCTCCTTTTAAAATGGATTAGGGTCAAATGAGCAGCTGCATAAGTGCAAGGGCTGGGACAGTTTTGTCTGGGATTGGTTTGTCTAGAAAAGCATCTAGCTGCTGTAAGCAGCTTGAAAGGTAGAAATACTTGCTTGGGGAGTTGGGCTTAGAGAGCTAATGGGAGAAACAGAAAACACAGAAGAGGCAGGAAGCAAGTGTAAGAGCACAGGAAGATGTGAAACACAGAACCGCAAAAGATAAACTACATATTTTAGGATAGAGAAGTGAAGAAATTTTATATGCAAGAGGAAACAAAGTCCCCCAACCAGAAGGAGGAGAGGACTCAACAAGCTGGTTGCAGGCAGACAACAGAGACGTTACCCAGCTGCGCACAAACGGGCTGGGGAGGAGGAATGCACCACCCTCATTTCCAGCTACCACCACTTCAAACCTTCCCACTGTCTTCCTCCAAGCCCTGATGAAATGATCAGCGTGGGCTGAGCTGGGCTTTAGAGTGGGGTATTTTAAGGGCTCAGCATCAGGTTGACGCATCCTTGCTCTCCTGAACTCCTTCAATTCACCTCCCTCCTCCCCCATACCTGCTTTGACCAGACTGTGTGTACAGTTTTTCACTTCTCTGTTCCATCTTCCACTGTGAGGCCAAATTGGGCAAATGGGCTCTGCCCAGCCCTCCCATCTTGCAGGGCTGCTGGTGCCTCTGCTCAACCAGTGCCACACCACCACCAGCAGCAGCACAGAGTGCTGAACACAGGCGAAAGACACCCCAAACCTCAGCGGTCTGGATCTGCACTGTAATATCCCAGTGGATATTTGTAAGCCCTGAGGGCCTGCAATGTCTGGTCTCATGGTGGCTCAGGGCCAGCGAGGCAGAGCAGGTGCGTCTGCTTGGAGGAAAGGAGCTATTAAATGCTGTGCAGGAACTGTTGCTACGGGACTTACAATTCACTTGTTAAGATATTTTTTAAATCTCAAAAGAAAGAATTTAAGTTAGGGTCTACCTCAACTATGTACAACTATGCATACAGATGTTGGAGAGACCTTGCCTGAACCTTATGGGTACTGGAAGGCCGCAATGATGTCTCTTCAGAAGCTCCAGGCCGAACAACTCTCTCAGCCTGTTTTCATAGGAGAGGCGCTCCAGCCCTCTGATCATCTTTGTGGCCTCCTTTGTACCTGCTCCAAGAGTTCCACGTCCTTCCTGTGCTGGGAACCCCAGAGATGGATGCAGCACTGCAGGTGGAGTCTCAGCAGAGCAGAGCAGAGCAGAGGGGCAGAATCCCCTCCCTCGACCTGCTGCCGGTGCTGCTTTGGATGCAGCCCAGGACGTGGTTGGCTTTCTGGGCTGCGGGCACGCATTCCTGGGTCGGTCCAGCTTTTCATTTAGAGAGACCCCAAGTCATTCTCCACAGGTCTGCTCTCAACAAGTTCTCCCAGTCTGTCTTCATATCTAGTTGCCCCAAACCCGGTCCAGCGTCTTGCACTTGGCCTTGTTGAACTTCACGAGATTCTTGTGGGCCCACCTCTTAAGCTTGTCCAGGTCTCCCTGGGTGCCATCCCTTCCCTCCGTTGTGCCAACAGCACCGGTCAGCTGGGTGTCATCTGCAAAGCTGCTGAGGGCGCACTCGATCTCAATTAGTCTGTCTTCCCTTTATTAAAGAGCACCGGTCCCTGAGGGACACCACTGGCCCTCACCTGGACAGAGAGCCAATGACCACAACTCTCTGGATGTGTCCATCCAGCCAAATCCTTATCCAATGAACAGTCAACCTTTCCAATTAATTTCTCTCGAATTTGGAGATGAGGATATCGTGTGGAATCATGTCAAAGGTCTTACAGAAGTCTAGGTAAATTACATTAGTCTGTCTTCCCTTGCCAAACATTGCAGTCACTCCATCATAGAAGGCCACCAGATTGGTCAGGCATGATTTGCCCTCAGTGAAGCCATGCTGCCTACCTCGAATCACCTCTTTGTCTTGCATAAGCCTTCTTAACACTGCTTCCACAAGGAAGTCTGAGCAACCCAGCACAATGTTTGTTTTGAGACAGCCCTATAGGAGAGCCTCCTCTCCTTGACAGAAATGAAAGCTGTCTCTGCTGCAGTGAAGCTCAGCAGCTGATCTGGCCTTCAGGTCATGGCAGTAAAACCTGTTTGTTTTGCTGCTGGTCAAGGTTGGCTCAGCCAACTTTGCATGGCCCACGTGTGTGTGTAAGTATAAACAAGCTAAAAAAAGAGCCCTGCTACAGCTACACCCCAGGCCAGCTCTCCATCCCTCAAGCTGCCTGAAGGTTGGCTACCTGCCTCCCTGCCCGCTCCAAGGAGTGAGCGGGCAGAAGGCTTTGCTTACACAGCTGAGCCCACATCCCTGCAAAACCTGGAATTCATGGTTGGGCACATGACAGTGCTACCCAGTGCACACCCTGGCCACGCTCTCTCCCTCCAGCCTGGAAACCAGAGTCTCTGCCTCTCTCCGCCACCCAACAATTACAAGTGCCGATGGAAAATATGCTGCCTGGCAGCAAACCTGCTTTTTCCCCAGTATAAATGTAATATTGTAATTGTAATAACACTTGGGAGAGAAAAAGCTGGCCCACCCAACAGCCCATTTTAAAGGGGATCCAAAGGAACAAGCCAGAAGCTTTTTCCAGCTTCCTTTTCCATTGCACCACTGCTATGGATTGCAATTGCAATTCCACGGAGCAGAGCGAGCAGGACAGGACAGCACAGGACAGCAGAAGACTCATGCAGGCTCTCCGTGGAGCTCATATACCTGTGTTAATTCATTTGTAGGCAAGCTCCAAGATACTGAAACCACAGTCAGCAGGTAGACAGTTGCAAAAGCCAGACTAAAATTGTCCTTTCGAAAACCATAGAGTTTTTCTTAAAAAACAAACTCAGAAATCAGTGAGATCAGCTTGTGAAATACCAGTGTTAGTTTTCTGTGGATCAGATTCCTTTCCTGTGTTAGTCATTGCCATGCAAGAAGAATCACAAGCATTGGCATCCCTCTGAGACATCATGCAGAGACGCACAAGAGCCCTTATTGCCATGGATAGCACCAACAAAAAAACAAAAGGGGAGCAGGACATGCAGCTTTTGGTTGCCCTAGTCATCAGATGGCCCAAAACAATTACTCAGGAAAACCAAATTCCTCAGTCCCTGACCAGGGATATTTAGTCTGACTTGAGGCGAGGAAGGTAGTGTTAAAAAAAAAAAAAAGAAAGAAAAGGAAAAAATGTGTTCTTAGTATACAGTAATGCTCCAAGCAACAAAAGAGGAAGACAGTTAGGTGGGGAGGGGCCACCACCTGAGCTCTTGATAAACAAGTTCAATGCCTCTGGTGTGCACAGGTTGCTTCTTCCTTGCAGACGCCACTGGTGCGAACACAGATCACTGAGTCCCGTACGCTCAAGTCATGCAAGCAAAAAATAGTGTCATCTAGAGCTGGGAGTCAAGAAACCCTCAGGGCTGGTCCCAGTACTCACACTGGTTCTCTGAATTTGGGAAATCAATTCACCGCTCTCCACATCTGTGGCAATCACACTTAATATGTGTAGTTCCCATGTGAGAGCAGCATGAAGCATCTATTGTGCTGAAAACAAGGTTGAAGAGAAGGCTTGAAGTTTCTATTCCTAATTTCTATGCTCTACTTTTCTTTGAGGACTGAGAGAACCCCATTCACTTATGCTAAGGAAAATCTGATTTTAAAAGCAGATGCCTATGAAAGTAGCCAGAATCACTTTAGTCAGAGCTGCAGAGGAGCATTACCATCATCACCAAACCAAACTAAAAAAGCTCACACAACACAATATGCTGCACTACAGCGGCTCTCCTGTCCAAGTGCTGCTTTCATGGCAGCTCAGGTCCTTGTCTGGCAGCTCATGGCAAACACTTGTGCCTGAAGGAGATGCGCTGGGTATGGGTGAGGCCTACAGCACTCATTAAAAACGTATTAATAGTAATGTTTGCTTAGAGACACTGCTCATCTTGCCTGACCACGTAAGAGATGCCAAGAGGAACACGTCCTATTTTCCTGAAGGATTTCAGCATGGCAGTTCCCAAAAGAACTGTTTCAGTGGGAGACTGCCAAGCTGAAGATGCAAAGGCCACTAAGGCTCGTGTTCTGCATGACAGTTTTACAGACCACTGACTTCCAGTATCACAGTCCTGGCTCACTCTGGTTTGAGCTCCAAATACCTGTTGGCCACCTTAAAAAACATGCCCACGCACAAGAAGAGCAGCTCTACTGAAAATATCCCTTCTTCAGCTCCACTGAAAACTTCACTCCTTCTCTCTGTACGCATTAGTGAGATGTTGTGTATCTCAGAAGAAAGACAGGGAAGTTATAAGCCCAAGCCGTGTAACACTGAACACGCAGCAAAGCTCAATAATGCATTTTGCATGGACTGTACATGTTGGAGGGCAGCGCTGGCCCCAGGACACCGCGGGCTGCGTCACCAGCGAAGGGCGATGGCCGAGAGGTCTCTGATCACACGGCTCGGTCCTGCCGAGTCCCCGAGGGGCTGCGGCCGCTCTCCCGCCGCCCCGCGCGTTCGGCTCCCGCCGAGGCTGCAGGGAAAGGGATGCCCAAAGCT